>CAJNJA010050342.1:0-25634 GCA_905231915.1 Symbiodinium necroappetens
GTGCGTGCTTGTGTGTGTGTGTGTCTCTGTGTCTCTGTGTCTGCGGGTCTGTGGGTCTGTGTCTGTGTATGCGTACACCTCCGTCTGTGCATGTGCGTGCGTAGTTTGCATTGATTTTATAGGGGATATTGAGCCCTGATGCTTGTAAATTGTAAGACAATAAGACATATTCGCGAATGTTTTTGGTACGACACAATGCCTCTGCGGGTAGAAGTGCCATTCGAACCATGGCCTGAAGTTCAGATGCAGAAATTTCTTTCCGAGGTCGTCTCTAGCTAGTCCGTGTGGATTCGGCTTGGGCTCCCTCAAAGCAGGGTGGTTGAATCGATAGTTCCAAGCCCCCATGTCAGAGGATCGGGTTTGGAAGAGGGTTTCTAGGCGTTAAAGGTTTGAAACGATAGTTCCGATCCTGTGTCATGTCTCAGTCACTGTGCAAATGGGAACTTCAGAAAAGTAGAGACCCTACTCAAAAAAGGCCCGAAGAAGTTAGGCTCCAAAGTAGATCGACCCATTCCCCCCCTTCACGACACTCCTCCAAAAATGGCCTTCGCATTTCAAGAAACTCCCACGTCCTGCGAGTCTAATCTCCGAACCTCCAAGCACTAATCTTTCCTGAGCCTTGAGTTGTGGGGTGTAGGGCATAAGGTTTAGAGTTAAGGCTTATAGAGTTCGGGCGGAGGTTTTTCAGCTTCTTCGAAGCTTTTGTAGAGTGTCAAGGAAGAAGGTGAGGCTCCCATATCGGGGTCTTCGGGCTCCGACATATACACACACACACACCCCACTTCTTGAACCTCAAGACTTACGGTATAAGGCCCATTGGAACTCTTGGAGCCTCTGAGTGTTTGGGACTCCAGGACCCAAAGGACCTCAAGGAAAGCCAAACCGGCCTTGTCAGTCGCGCCGTAGATGGACAAACTTCGCACCTGCTTTTCGGCACCGGGTCCCTGAGTATATTCCCAACACTTTAAACACTTCCGATCTTATAAATTTAGGTTACGGATCCCGTAAGCCGTGTCTCCTATAAGCCCTATAAACCCTAGCCTAAACCCTCCACTAGCTGCTAGCCTGCGAAACGGCTCCCACTATTTGGATTCTACGTTGGGTCCTGATGACATGGCCCCGACTATTTATGTGCAGAAGCAGGGGCTTCTGGTTCGGCTCTCATCTGACGTTCTTGTCGAACTACTCAGGGCTCGGGCATCAACACTTCAGCCAGGCTACCTACAGGCTGGACTACGTTGCCTGGCTCTTTACAATGCCTTGTGGAGCAGGCTTCAAATCTTATGCAGGAGATGCTTCGGGCACATGCACCGACTAATGCTGCTTTCACTTTCAGACTTCAGCCAGAAAAAAACCTGAGACCCAGATCCGTAACTCTACACGTCTGTACACGCTCTACAAAAAGCCTGAGCCCTTAGAGTCCAAGCGCACCAGGCTTGTTTTGGACCTCGTGCCTAATCGCACGCCCTAAACCTTCCAGTCCATAAAGCCCTAAACACTAGACTAGACCACGTCCTAATCGCGCCTTTCGTCCTATTCCTATCGTGGTCGGCCCAAGCCATATGGGTCAACTCAGACTCGGGCATGTCTCCAAGAGATGCCACTCCAGGAGGCCTGCAGACTGGGCTTTCTTCTGTCTACTTGCTTCTACAAGCCTTGGGGTAGGGACGAACGCGTCTGGCCTCCCCCTCCTTAAACACTGGCTTCTACAAGCAGGTCGTTGGGATGTGTATGTAAGCTCGCATGTGACAACATACGTGCGTAATTATATACGATACATTCCACTTCATGACACTTCCACTTATCACCCTAGAACCTAGAACAACTCCAGAAACCTCACAGCTGAACCTAAATCCTGCCCTCAAGCCCGAAACCTAGACCCCAGTCCTGCCGCAGGCCGCGCCGCCGCACGTCCAGGGTCACGTGGGGCCATATACGGCAGCCATCGCCCTGGAGTCGTTGAAGATCCCGAATGCAAGTAATTTTGCAAAGGTTTCGGGCCAGAGTTGACTCGGGCCCAGGGCTTGAGTAGCAAGGTTGGTTGGGGCTTTGGGCTTGGTGTTTCGGCATTGAGATTCTGGATTGCTGCGCACGTTTCAGGGCGGAAGGGGCTTCCTTCGAGCTGCGGCTTCCAAGATAAAACTTTAATTGTCAAATCTGGCATTGTGTATGTGCTCCACCGGAGAAGCAGCAGCAGTGCGCAAAGGTGTTGAATGCTTTCAGGAACGCTTAGGCAAATGAGCTGCCCCTAAACTTTGATTTGATTACTGCGTCGCCTGGACCCGCTGTGAAAATGGGGCATGCTGTAATACCATTCGCTAAACCCATGAACTACACAGGGGCCTGGTGCAGTGCGGCAGCCCAGCCACGACAAACCTCAGAAGGCGGTCGCAGAACTCATGGGACGCTCCAATCATCTATAGGTTTCGACTCTCTCACACACGCACAAGGCCAACAAGGCTCCGCATTCTATAGATTTAGGAGTTTGGGGTTGAAGTTTGGGGGGTTTATTTGGGCTTGCCCAAACTCCTGAAAGCTATGCTTTGCAGGGTCCCCATTATGATTTCCGTCTAAAGGTGTATTTCAAGCATGTCCTTGCCGTGGAAAATAGGGTTGGGCCTTTGTGGTGAAGGAAAGGCTTGGACGGAACAACCCCGCAGCTGCCCTAAACCCTATAAACTCTAAACCCTAGCCCAACAGATGTCGAGCAGAGCGCTCCTGGTTTCAACAAGAGAAGCTGCACGGACCAACGGACCAAAGTACCCTATAAGCCCCTCTGAACCTTAAACCCCTACAGACCTTAAACCCTTGAGCCCTACACCCCCAAAAGACCCATCCTTTTTTCGCAGAATAGTGCACAGAAAAGAGCAAATACAGATATGAGAACACTATATCGATTCTGCGGTCCATCTTAAAGGTGCCCGGCCCATGGAAGACGCTGCTGTCTTGATGCTTAGGGCAAGGGTCTAAGGGTCAGGGATCTAGGTTTAAGAAAACAAATTTAAGGGCTGGACGGGGGGGCTCAGAACTTAGTTTAGGGCACATGGGGCAGGTCACTGAACCAGTGCACGGCCCGAAACAAGCGCGCTTGCAGAATCCCTTACGCACTTATTCCCCAAAGCCATGACCCCAAGCTCTACAAGCTCTAACCCGAGGGAGTCATAAATATGGAAATAACCATACCTGACAAAGACCAATATATTTTCGGCATACTCCGAAATAACAAACCTTGGAAAGCACCCTCATCCGGGTCGCAGGCACTTCCACAGGCCAGCGCCGTGGCCCCAAAAAGCCACTCACACAGTTCGGGTGCGAACTGGCGCAGAAAGGCTGTTGGGGCTTTGAGGCTAAGGGCTTTTGAACAAACTTAGGATTTTCGGGTTTGTGGCTTTAGGGCTTTGGGGCTCCAGGGCTTTCGGGATACCCATAATTAGGCTCCATAGTAGTTCCTTTTTGTGGTTTATATTTAGGATCCTATAAGGTAATCCCGAAAAGGAACTATAACGAAGCCTATGGGTAGTGATAGATTGCAGTTGAGTGGCCAGCGCTGGGGGCTTGGGGCTTTGTGGATTATCTCCAGGGCTTCATGGGCGTGTTTTTTCGGGTAGATCCTTGCAAATCAAGGCTTTGCGGGCTTCGGGTAGCGCATGAACTGTTAGGTTGGGATCCAATGGGGGTTAACTCAGGGACGGATTCAAAACAGATTCTTTGGGAAGTGCGATGTCCGGTAGCCTTTACGCTTTCACAAATCGGACAAGCCAGGCGGGGTCTCGAAGACATCTCAAGCAAGGAATGCAACAACCTAAGTTCAAGTGCGACAGAGCGGCATGAAGATGTCAAACCTGATATCACTATGTGGGTCCTCTGAAAACAGGCAGATGATCACCTCTTCACTTTTTTCTTCTTGTCTGGCTTGCCTTCATAATTACTTCTCTTGCTGACTGAGCTTTCTTTCTGCGATTTGCATTGGGAACTTGTCCGCGGCCGTTTTGTTGCGTTCTGTCTCCTCAGTGCACCCGCCGGCGGAACTTCACGCTTTTGCGGTTTCGAGGGTGGGTTCACCGGACAATGGCAAGGTCTCTTCGCCGAGCTTCATGGCGAACAACTGTCAGCCAACCATCATAGCCCGGAGCCTGGAAGGAGCCGCTACGCGGCACGTGCACCATGAGACGGGCAGTCCGCATCTTCACAGAAATGGCGTTGGGATTCAGCATGTAGTTCGACCCGTCTTGGATCCTTCATTGGCAATTTACTGAGGATTTCTCAGCATTGTAGGGTGCCCAAGGTTTAAATATAGCGCTAGTTGGTAACGACGACGGAAAGCCCCAATCCATAAGACACCAAATGCCCGAGGCCGCAATCCCAACGACCAAGGAACCCTTGGAGCGTTCAGCTGCCTGGCAGACCGACGCCCCCTGAACCCAAAAGCCGAAGGAACCCTAAGCGGAACAAGGAAGCCCCGTTGAGGTTTCGGTTTCTTTCTGAGAAAACTGCCAGGTCCCCACAACGGCCTAACATCACCCTAGAAGCCTTTGACACCACCAAGCCCAACAGCCCTAAGAAAGGAAACTCAAATCCTTAGACCCTGACGCTGCCCTAATAAGGGTCCTCGTTCAGAGTTCAGGGCTTCAGGCGAGGGCGCAGGCTTTAAAGCCCCACACGTCCTAGAGCAGCTGCGGCTGTGGCCTTGTCGCCATCGCGGTCCTGACCTCTTTGGAGGCCTCTGCTTGAAGGAGCATTGACTTAAGGGGTCCCTAATGACCGTTTGTGTGTCGGGCTTAGGGTGATTCTGTGCATTTGTGTCGGTCCCGCCGTCGCCTTGCTGCTATTGAAGAAAAACAGGTCCCCTGAGCAGAGTTAACACCTGGACAGCCTCGAACCCAGCAAAGCCCGGACGTTGTGAACACGTGAAAGGGTCGTATTGACCCTCAAGCCTACAGAAACTATCTGCGCGCTCTCTCTCCTTCAATGGGCCTAAATTCCTAAATCGTTGAGTAAATCCTGGGCCGGCGACGGAAGAGAAGGCCTTTGGGCAAAGGCTTCATCTCGAGGCATTCACCTGCAAAGCAGCACGTGTTCATCTGACTTCCTGTCCCACAGCTATGTCCTTGCGTCCGCAGGTTTATAGCCCGAGCCCTTTTGTGAACCCAGACTCTGCTGATCAGCTGGGAAGCAGCCTGAGCCCTGAACCCTAGACCTCCGGAGCTGAAGCACTGGGCCCTTCCCATGCAGTTCTTCTCGGCGATTACACCTTTAAGGCTCCTGGGTACCTTGGCTTCTTGGTTGTGCTATCGCTTTCTGTGCTTACCTCGAAAGAGGAGAAGAGATACGATCCCCAAAAAAAATGTAGAGTCCAGGACGGTCTCAACCCACCCCTATAGTCTCCATTATGTACGTAGTTCTTTCTTGGGTTACCTCAGGGATCCTAAATACAAAACTGGCAAAAAGAGGAACTACAATGGAGACTATAGGTAGTCTCCCAGGTTTGGCTGGACAGTTCTTTTTGTTTAAGGGAGGTCTAGTATGCTGTCATGCAAGTACCTTCACGAACTCTCGTCTAGCCCAGGGTCCTAAAAGCGACGGTCTGTCAACACGAACGCTCGCAGAAGGCTGTCCTGCGGGCCGACAAGCCGACAAGTGCAAAATCTACAGGTTGCTAGTCAGCCCAACAACATTTTAATAAATTCCATAGCCGTCCTAATGCCTAAGCCGCCACAAAATCTGCAACACCGACTCCCTAGCTGGGGACTCTTGAGGGGCGCAGCTCAGGGGTTCAGTTTAAGAAGCTTCGGGGTTGATATAGGGTCTCATCCCTGCTGCAAGAGACCACGCCTGGTTGGGCGTCCACTGCTGTCGCCCGGGCAACGGCTGCCTCAGCAGCACTTGAACCCACAGCCTAGGCCTAAGCACTTAAATCCTGTCGGCTCGATCACTCTCAAGACCGGGGCAAACACCGCACATGTCGGCAAGCCCGTGCCGCTGATGTTCGGCCTTCCTTCGTCGCCCTGCGGGTGGCTCCTCCGGTGCTGCCGAGAAAAAACAAAACTTCACCTCCACCGTAAACTGTATAAACCCCTTTGCCCGAGATCTTAAACCTCATAAAACGCTAACACCCAGTGCCCTCGACACCCGACACTCTATGAATCTTAAACCCCTACGTCCATAATGTCTTCATGAGACACGGAAGCTTGGCGTCTCATGTTAGGACGCCTTGGGCATCCATAGCAGAGATTCACACATCAGCCGGCGCTTCCCAGAAGCGGCAACAGAACATACTCAAGTTTGAGACTTTGGTTCCGGGTTCCACATCCGTGGAGGCCGAGAGCAGTCGTAGTAGCATCGTACGACATGCGCACACATATGTGCCAGGTGTGTAGCCTTTTCTAAAGCACCCCTTTCAGGAAATGCATCGATCGTGGCATGGAGAGTCTGTGGGCAGTCCTCTCCCTTGCCGCTCGCTGAGCACGCAGCTCGGAACCTGAACTACATCGCTTGGGGTTTCGAGTCTAGGTACGAGGGTTCCAAGAGTTTGGAATGTTAGGAGGTTCTAGTTCTAGCAGGAACACTGCTGTCGTGCCCTAACGAGGCATCAAGGGGGCCAAGCTTACCAGCACGGAAACAGCAGAAGAAGTCACTCCTTCGGCGACCGAGGCGCGTATGGTCTGCATGCTGCTCGCAAGCTCATGAGCATCCTCTCAGGTAAGTAAGGAGCAGCCTCAACCCATAAAACTCTAAACCCTAACCCTAAATGGCCCTAAACCCTCAACCGGCTGAGACCAGGCTTAGAATCGGCGCCTAGGTCTCCGGCTCCTGGGTCGTAGCCGGACTGGAGACTCGGGCTGTCGAGCTTTGACTTTGGACTTTCAGGTCTCTGGCTGAAAGTCTGCATTGTGCTACCTTACCTGCCCTGTCTGCGGACTTCATTGCTTCAAGGACAACTTAGTATATTAAGTCCACATCTCCTCCTCCATGAGATCTTGCAGCTGCTTCACTTCCTCTTGCAGTTGCAGAAGACCTGAGATCGAACTCGGAAGCTTCGGGTCGTAGTCACAGCGGCAATTAGCAAAAGCAGCATCAAGAAGAAGAAGGAGAAGAGCATCACTATGGACACGCAGTTTAGAGTTGGCCTCATAGCTATTCACACTGGCTTCAATTGTCAACAACCGAATCCTAAAACCCTTAGCCTTAACCACAAAAAATCTGCAAACTTAGAGGAAGCCATGCTTTGCAAAGCTAAGGATCTCTGCTTCACCTGCTGGGCTTGCTGCTTCGGTGCCTTGCGGACGGTTCCCTAAAAGCTGCTCAGGTTTAGGCCTCAGGGTTCCTTGAAGAGGGCCTAGGGCCTAGGGTTTCGACTCGCTCGCTCACAGCTTGCAGGGCTCCACAGTACCTCCACTCTGCCAGGGTTTAGGGTTTCGGCTGGCACGCCCGCTCGAGGCATGCACGCATCCACAGGTCTCCACGAATTATGGCTTAGGGTTGAGGCCTAACGGCTTTATGCAGGTCGAGGGTAGGGTCAGGCTTTCTGGTTCGTGCGTTTAGAATGCAACCGGTACCCTAAACCGTCCCTTCTTGTTGACTGCCATTAACCTTTAACCATGGATCCCTTAATCCCGAAGAATCCTGATCCCTCGAAGGTCTGTAAGCTTTGAGAGGAGACGTTCCGCCCTGTTTGGTTCAAGCAACAACCCGACAGCCGATAGCAGGCTCAAGCCTCCGAAGCACTCTGAACCCACGCCGCAAGCGCCGCCTATGCCCATGCAGCCCATGCACCCCAAGCCCTAAACTCCATGCAGCTGCAGAGGCACTAAAAGCCCTGAGACCTAATGCTCGGAAACCCCCGAATGTTGCGAACATCCCAAAGACAAACTACGAAGTCACAGAGCCCTTGCATCTGCCTTTGTGCGCTGCGTTTCCCTGTGATTCCTCTATGGGACTTCTAAACTACACCCTTAACCCTTGCCAAAAGCTCCGCAACCCCCTAAAGCCTCACCCATAAACCCCGAAGCTACCCCTATAACCTAACCCTTGAACCCGAACCCCCAAGCCCTTAAACCCTAAACCCTATGAGTCATTTCAGAAGAGAGTGCCCTTCCTTGCCTCTGCTGTGGGCTCCGACTCCCCTTGCGCACGCCGGGATCGCCAGGCACGTAGGCTGGGAGGCCTGGTAGTCACGATGTTGGGGTTGTCGGTTTAGACAGGAGCTCGTCGTAGAATAGGTTTGGGGTTCCATCCGCCGGGAGTTTGGGTCTTTAGTGTGTGTGTGTGTGTTTGTTTGAGTATGTGTGTGTATATATACATATACATACACACGCACAGTATGTTTTCTCCAGGTCGTGCACGGATTAATGCTTCGGCAAAGGGTTTCCCAACTTCTCTGGGTTGATTAGGGTATGCAGAGGTTCTTGTACTGAGCAAGCTCGGGCTTGTGATTCCGCAAAACATGCAAGAAAGGCGGAAGAGGACCCCAAACCCTTAAATCAGCACACAGGGACCGCTGAACTAGATCCTGCTCTACCCTCGGACCCGAAAGAACTGGCAGGAGAAGCAAACGATCCGGCTCAGGGGGGTGAGGCTGCTGGCCCTCAAGGCCTAGGCTAGGTATCGGACATCTTTCTGCCACCTGCCTAGCTGAACTGTGTGGCCGAACTAGAATTCGAGCTTCATCATGTGGGTTTCTAAGCGTTTTGTAAGGCTTGAGTTAGCTTCTCCCGAAAGCAAATCACTCTTAAAATAAGGATCCTGAAATATACCCTACAGCAGAAGCACATCCGGCTTCCCTGTGTCCAAAACAACATAAACCCTCATGACCTCATCATTATACTTTTGATAGGCCACTGAGAATCCGATCGTAAAAGAGAAACTTGTCTGAGGCCGCCGCTCTTCTGAAACCCGTGGGACCTTTGGCGCCGCCACTTTGGCCAAGCGCGTTGTCGGGCCTGACGACCGGTGTGGGGTCCCGCTGGATCCCGCTGGGTCTCCGTTGAGGCCTTTGTTGGATTTTAGGGCTTATACAAGGGTGTCTTTGAGGGTACCTTTCTTAGGGTGCACATGCAGTTTTGGGTTTGGCTTCGATTTATGCTGGTCCTGCCTACTGCGCATGCGTATGACAACAGCGAATGCTGCTGAACATCCTACTAGCAAGAACGACTTCAATGACGAATGACTCATAGTCACAATCATCTTCAACACCCTTGCATCACCACAACCGCCACCAGAGCATTAGTTTTTCATGGCATTGATGCAGCCCCAAGCCCAATAACCCTTAGCCCAGAGCCAGGCCCATTGATAAATCCAAAAGCCTCAAAGTCGTAAGACTAAACCCCTAAACCCTAAACCCTAACCCCAGACTCTACAGCTTCAATCCTAAAGCCATCCGAAAGTGCAAGAGCAACTGAGCCTCGAGAGCCTGCTAGCTGCTGCAGCAAAGCTTCATCGGCGGCCTCTTTGGTCAAACTTTGGGTTCTGGGTTGAGGGTGTGTTTCGGGGCCTATACAGTAGAAAGCATAGGGAACCATGGTATGGGCTTTGGGCAAGCAGGGCGTCATTGTTGATTGCTGAGGCGTCAAAGGTCAAGTCGCATTTCGGCGGTCAAGGCCCGAAACTGCAGAGGCTTGGGGCTTCGAGATTGAGAGACCCAATTCCTAAACCCAAGGTCGTCGAGCCCTTGTCTGTTCGAAAACCTTCGAATCATGGAAGCCCTGAACCCTGCATGGCAAGGCTTACAATCTCAGCTTGAACCTGAAGCCTCAAATCCCGTTCTTGCAAGTTCTTACTTGCCGCCAGCACTCCCGGCACGTGTTCCTACACTTTGCCCGCACCAGGGCAAGCTGAGAAGCGAAGGTTGGTACGCTTAGCTCCCGAAGCCCGAAAGTCCCCGAACCCTTAACCGGAACCCCCTGACCCTAAAAATCCGCCACCTGCCTAAACCTCCCAAACCCTGAGGCCCCGACAAGGGACGTCTGCGTGAAGGCCTCCAGATCTTGCCCTGCTGCGGGTGCAGGCTACTACAGAGGCCTTCATAATTCGAAAAGGATTTTGAGCTATCTTGTATCTAACAATACAGGAACCCCAAGGAATAACTTTGGCAATTCTTGGGGCTTCTACATAAGTTTTGTAAGGTCCAGGGTTTCGACTAAAAAGATTCGGTGCTCACTCTCGGACATGCCAGGCGAAGTTCTTGGTGCGTAGTCGTTTGCATGAGATTTTATGTTACAAAGGATTTGGACTCTCGCCGGTTTATTGCTGTGGCTGGAGGGCAGGGTCTGTAGGGCTTAGGGAGTCTATGTTGGGTTTAAATTTGCAGTAACACTAGCTAGACTAGGGTAGTCGAAAGCTTTATAGGGTCGCTTCTAGCATCCTTGCAAAACATTTGCGGGTCTGAGCAGCGCAGTTTCGGGTGCTGCATCCGAGATCTGCTATCAGTGGAAGCCATCGACTTGGGAGTAGGGACGTGAACTTTAGGGGCCGATATAATTAGAAGCCCAGGCCTTGTGTGTGTGTGGCTCAGAGCAACAGGCAAGATCATAAGAAGTGCAACACCGGCAGACTTTCGATCAATGGATGCCCGGGAAAATTTGGCAAAAGGCAGCTCCTTGCAGGAATCGAACATGTGTTTTTAACTCCTTCGCCCGAGGACTCGAGCTATGCGAAATCCCAATCGCCGTGTGTTTGCCGGTTGTCACGCGACACGCCTCTCCTGCTGCTACACTTTCCCTTGTCGGGCCGGAGGGGTACTGTGCGCTTGCAGGGGCTTTAGCACAGGTTTATGAGCGAGGAGTCTTGCTAGGGTCAATGCCTTCGCCCCGGACCTGTCGCAGCTGCGCTGCACGCTTCTTGAGCGCAGGCGAGAGAAACCTGCCGAGCAGAAACATCGGAGTTTCAGAACAGAAAGGCTCCTTATCAGACGGGCACCGGAATGAGGTACGTCGAATTGAAGACTCCACATGCGTCTGAGCTAGCATCACAACATCCTGAAGGCCCTGAACCTCAACTACCGGCAGCTTGCCGAAACTTCACATCTCGCGGCCGAGCATTAGAGGACAAAGCGGAGTGTCTGAATGCTCAATCCCTGCTAAACCTTTAACACGACCCTCTGGCACTTTGCCTGCCAGCTTTCTTCGGCCAAGCCTACGCAGGCGGACGAGGGTAGCCATGGTCTCCTAAATAAATGAAAGAGCCCCTGAACTTGATCTGCAATCGCTGTTGTAAACCTACTTGTAACATGCCACCTCAGAAGATCCCGTCATATATTCGGCATGGAAGATGTCGTCATGGTGGCGGTGGTTGTGGTGGCGGCGGTGGGGCTGCGGTTTTGTCCTGCGTGGTTGGGAGTTGCAGTCCCCTGCGCAGTCTCGCAAAGTCAGCTCGGTGCAGGCATGCCCTTACCCGGGCCAGAAAAGAAGATGATGTTTCCTGAGGACGCAAAGGAGGGGCTATCCTCCTCATCATAAACTTAGGGCTCTCCCAGCAAGGACATGAAGTAGCCTGCGTTTTATACTGTCTGCCTTAGCTGTTGTGCATGCAGGCCCTAGCGGTCCCAATGAGCTTTCCTCACAGAGCTGATGCAAAACCTACTCAGACGCCCGTCGGGCTGACCCACGAGGTGGCATTATGATGAACTACTGGCCAGGTCCAAATGCTACATCAAGTACCGAACCTGGTTCCTTCTATAGACACCCCAGACCATCGATTGAAGTCCTGCATTCCCCAAACACTGCAGACCTCATACACATTGCATACCGCCTCCTCCAGGAAGGAATTTGCCGAGAGGAGATCGCTCTGCATGGCACCAAGCGCCAAGGTGCTGTGCCAGGCTGTTTCGGCCGTCAATTGCAGAGGCTCGAGACGCCTCAAAACCTCAAGATCGAAAATGCTACAAATATATATGTTTATTCTTAACGGCCTGCGCGCAAGAACTCGAATCAACCAACTTGGATAAAGTTCACATGCGGATGGAGTGAGAGATGGCAGTGCTGCAGATGTTTGCCCCTAACTACATGTATGAAGATCCCGTATTAGGATCTGGCATGGCGTTGCAGCCGGCAGCCATGCGTGTTTCCGTCCATCTGACACCATCGCAAACACACTGAGTAAAGCCTGTAAATAGGAACTCAAACTTCACCCCGAAGTTCTAAGAACAAACCCAAGTCCTACATCCCTGCCCCGCGGAAACCTCTTTGTCTATCACAGGCTACAGCAACAACCCCTGCGCATAATGCATGGGCACTTACACACAGTGCTCCTATTCTTCCTTTGCTGTGCACGATATACCGTTTCTAAAGACACTGCAGTTCACGGTTGGGTTGGACTCAAGCTGGAGCATTGCTGAGGTGCTGCCATTGCATGGACACCGCTCGCTTCCTAGACCGTGACACGACAGACTGCGACACCTTTAACACGACCAAATCAAAACATTCCTAGGCCGGGATGAGCTCTGAGCAAGCCCTGGCTTGGATCAAGCGCATGCAATGGGAATGATGTGCCTCAAATTGCAGGGCCCTTGTGCCTACTTTAACCCGACTACACCCCAAACTGCCGCAATCCCAAATCCCAAATCATAAACCTAAAGCTCCTCTGAACGAAAGGGCTGTAAACTTCTCTCGACACACTCTGATATACAGACCAAAGCAGACTCAGCCCAAAAGGCGCCTCATCTTCGAAGCCTTCCACTCCTCGTCACAAAGACTCCGCATAGGGTTGTTCTTCCCTCCCACACAGCCCATCCGCATAGGGTTTAGGCTTTAGGGTTTGGTCTCCTACTATTTCCTACTTGCGGGAGCAAGCTCTAGGATTGGTTTTGGACATGTGCACGAACCAAACCAACATTCCTTTCGCTATATGGGGAATCTGTCTTAGCCTGCCTGCCTGCCTGTCTTTCTGTCAAACCACTCGCGCACATAACCGAAATACATCAGAGCTGTCAACGCGTGGGGCCGCACTGCAGATTCAGGCAAGTTTAGAGTTTAGGGGTTTGGGGTTTATATAAGGGTTAACGAAGTTTACAGGGTTTTGGAGTTTATGCAACGGCTCTGACTGGCAAACTGCCACGGAAGCTAATCCTCAGGTCCCAAAGTCCCAGTCCCAGAACCAAAACCATTTCCACAAGCCCTGAAAAGTTCAGACCCATGCAGAAGGGTTTAAGGCTTCGGGTTTAGGGATTTTGACACTCACACTTGGTACACTTCCCGATTTGTGCGTCTCATCTTTGCGCAGGGGCCATGCTAATCTTCTCTCTATCGTATCGGATGATCCTCGATGGGAATTTAGGGATTTATGGGGTTAGGGTGCAGCAACCCGAGCTCACAACCTGAACGGAAGTTTCCAGAAAGCCACGAATTGATAGGTTGAACTTTCGCGTTCCAAGACAAACCCGAAGATCTCCGAATCCCTGAAGTCTCATACCAAAACACCCCCGAAACTCGAGATAAACCCTGAAACCTTGGAGCCCCTAGAACCCCAAACCCCAAAAACACACCCGATGAGATAACGCCATACCCTTCGGTTGTAGTGAACTCGACCAAACCTAAACAGACCTACAAGCCTCAACAAGTAGCCTAAACCCTCAATGCAATAACAAAAAACAAATCGCACATCCCTAAACCGCTGATAAAGCGATTGAAGCCCTCCCAAAACCTCAGCATACCGCCTCTAACCCTAAACCCTAACACCCTCAGAAGCACCCCCGAACTTGGTGAGACCTCCCATGTCAGCGAGAACCTTGATGGCCACCTTCGCGGAGTGATTCTCTCCCCGCAGGGTTTAGGGTCGTTCAGCGCTTAGTTCAGGGGTTTAGGGTTTACGCTCTCACAACTCGGACAAGCCAGGCGAGGTTCAAAGGGTTTAGGGTTTAGGGTCTATCATGTCTGAAGGCGTCTAGTATGTTGCTGTTGGCTTGGCCTGATGAACTTTGCACACGTAGGGCTGAGTAAGTTGCCGGTTTATCTAAGTTTCAAGCGTATATAGGTTTGGGGAACTGGTATCGGTGGCCTTGCATGAAGCCAGACAAACCGTATACAATCTCTACACGAAAGCGGTGCTAGATGACATTTTTCGGCGGGTGTCGGGTTTGTTGTGTTAGTGCTTGGTTTATTGTCAGGCTTAGAGGCTTGAACGAGACGATAGAAAGCTAAAGCAGGGTTTGGGACTTTGGTCGGCTCGTCACTCCCAATCGCACAAGGCAGCGGCAAGCCCACACGTACCGGCCCTACGCGACGGCTGTCGAGGTGAGCAAATTCAGGAAGGTTAGGGGGGGACAATCCATGCCTGGGGTTTTGTAAGCTAAGAAGGGTTTCGGGCTTTAGGGATTAAGGATTCAAGGATAGAAGGATACCTAATTGCGTAGAGCCCCACAAGCCCCAAGTGAAGAGCAGTCGTCCATCACTGATTCGGGCACTGCGATCTGCAAGGCAGCCTCTTGAACATGAGAGGATAAGGGCTCCAGCGATTTGAGATTGAGGAGTTTCAAGCCTATTCAGAGACTCTACTGTTCGGCATTAGTATTTGGTGCTGCGGTCCTTACAGTGTCGGAAGTCTAGCTGCCCATGAAGACCTAGTGGCACCCATAAAAAACGCTAAACGCTAAACCCTAAACCCGAGTTGCAACTCGGAGCCCTAAAAAATGACATGCACGCTGCTCGGAGGCCTCAAAGGGTGGGATGACGGTAGGGAGGATTAAGGATCTCCTATATATAAGGACTCTTGTAACTTGGGATTACCCCACCTATCTCCATCCCACCCCTGGAGCTTTGGGATGAACTGGCATAAGCCTCAGTGACATTCCGCAGCTTTCCCTGGTACACCTGCGAGTTGGCTGGGTTTAGGGTTTCGACTCGCGCACTCGCTCAAGTTCAGGCCGTAGGTCCAACCAGGTTTCAGCACTCACAACTGCGACAAGTCCAACTGGGTTTAGGGTTTAGGGTCGAAGATCCTTAATCTTTTGCCTCCCGCATTGCTGAGCGAGTCACTCTAGGACTCTAGGGAATCTGGTGCGAGGCGAGTCCCTGACGTTCCATAATTTTTTAGTAATTTTGGAAACCCTAACACTGTGACTTGTGAGACCTCGAAGAGAATTGATTAACCGTTCTCCAAAATCTGCGGCCCCCACTGAGCAACTTCCTTTTGCTGCTGGACTCAAGTCTAGCCAGACCGAGCAACTTCCCAAACCCTGAACCACATGAACCACATGGGAGCTCCGCCACAAGGAAAGAAAAGCTGAGTGAGAGAGAAAGAGAGAGAGAGAGAGAGAGAGAGAGAGAAAGAGAGAGAGAGAGAGTTCTCTGCCGCAAGGCAGGCAGGATTGTCACTCTGTTCTGGCTTTCACTGTTACGGAGCCGGAAGGGATATCATTGATGATGATTCAAGCGCCCATCCTCCCTTGACGTATATAGGTGCGCCTATGCTGTAGCTCAAACCTTCTGGCAGGTTCTCCTGGGGAAAAGGATGGAGATTGTTGAAAGAGCCCGATGAGCGGTGGCGGCCTGTGGAGAGAGCCACACTGGGGCTTGTAGGGTTTAGGGTAGAATCTCGGGTCCCCGAAATTCTAGGCTCCAATCGCTAGGCTTCATAGCAAGTGTGGGAGCCTTATTGATGAATCCGTGGTTGGTAGTCGGGCTCAGAGTCCGGATTCTCATCTAGGGTTGATATCAAGGGTGTTCTTCAAAGGCTTTTAAGCTGGCTTTGAAACCTTCAATTTTGAATCCTTGAGCCCTAAATCCGAAAGCCCCGCCACCCTCATGCCCAACCCCAGGCCCAAAGCCCTCTGCAAACAACTGGGACATCTGAGGCGTTGGCCGCTCCGACTCCTCCTGCTCCTAGCCGATGCTCCTCGGGGGCTCCCAAAATATTTGTAAACCACCAAAAACCCTAACCTTGAGGCCTTAATGTTCAGGCTGTAGGGTGTAATCTGCTGGTCGGGCCAGGGTTTTCAAGGTCTACGGGAAACCTGTCTTCATGCTCAGGGCTTAAGGGTTCAGGCAGCAGACCGTCTTACGTGAACTTCGATTTGAGCAGAACTTGATTATCCTAAGAGCAGCTGGAGCTGGAGTTGGACAGTACTGCACAGGTCAGGACAGGAAGTTTCGAACGGTGGATCCGACTTGGATCTTTTCTGGGCAATCCGAGTCTACTCAACGAATTCCACGAAGGCAACGGCCTATCCACGGGTGCGTGCGCACACCACCAAACCTGGAGCCCCTCTTTACGACTGCACAGTGTCTCGCCCTCCTTCGCAAAACCATTCGTCGCAGCTGCTAGATCCTGCGAGTGGGCTGCACAATGTCCGGCTTTGAGCTTTTGGGAGTCAAGGCCTAATCCAGAGGGGATGCTTTGGGAATCGCCAAAACCGATGCTGCAAGCCCTTACAAAACCCTCTGAACTCCTCGTAAGGAATGCGTAAACTGCGTAATTCATACATATTAATCCTGGTAGCCCCTGATAGTGCTCTAGATATAGATATTCCAATGTAATGTAGCCCGCAGCATGTTCAACTTATTCCCACAGGCCCTCAATGCCTAGGCTCCTCACGACTACTCCAGTCCTCATAGGGATACTCCAATGCGAGTTCCGACAGCCTCGAACGTGGCTTTGTGCGCCCATGCCAGGTGTTTGCTAAAATCTTAACATTGGGGTACTATCTTGCTAATGGTTCTTCCGCTGATAGGTCTGAAACTCCCGCAGCTGACATGTTTGGGCATTCGGTCATGTGACTTGGGAGGAGTGGTGTATTCTGATGTGGAATAGCTTCTGTGGACTGGAGCATTCCATATTCCTGCCTTTCAACCTTACAGCTACCAACATTTCCAGCAATTCGAGATGTTGGCATCAGGCAGCTGTGGCATAAAAAGCGATTACGATTCACTGTGCTGAAATTTATGTGATCTTCATGTCGTTGCCGCCACCGTTTGCTTCAGGCTCGCAGCCCATCGCGTTCTGAATATTTTGGACGCTTGTGGAGTCTGTGGGACCTTGTTGATTACAGTGCAACTTTGAGAACGCAAACGGTATGCAGAATGCATACGTAGATTGCAAGAGCCCTAAGCCTAAAAGCCCTAAACCTCCAAAAAACAAGCATAAAGCCCCAACCCCCAAATCCTCTACACTACGAACAAAAACCCTTAGGTTGTCCTTGAATAACAATGGGATAGAAGCCCGAATAACTGGCCGTGGCCTTGCCGGTGTTAACAAAAACTATACATCTACGAAGGGACCCGAAGGAACGGCAAAAATCGTCATAGTAGGGAAGATAACCGTCATCGTCATCATCATCATCATGATCATGTTAATAACCTTAGCAGCCTAAAATCAACGACAACACCAGAATTAACATGCGATGCAGACACTGTATTGCGGGCCCTTGCCCTTAGTCGCTGTCACATGTGATGGAACGTAATGTCATATAACACAATGCAGAATGATCAGTATAATATCTTATGACAAGACAGCATATAACATAGGACTAACGACACAACCACCCACACACACACACACACGCACGCACAGATTCAGTATGTGTATGTATGTGTATATATATATATACAAATATATTACATATGTATCTCTATATTTATATTTAGACCTTGTTTGTCTGTACAATGCGATCTATATTGCAAGGGCTCCCGGCCCGAGCCAGCCAAGAGCCTTGGAAGAGAAGGAGATGCTCTGGGCCAAAGGAGGGGAACTGGTTCAGGGTTTACGCTCTCACAACTCGGACAAGCCAGGCGAGGTTCATGGTGCGAGGTCGGCGTGACACAGGAAAAACAGTCCACAGGGCAGGCTCAAGGCAACCAACCCAAGACATCTAAGAACCAATCCACCACACAGAGAACATGGACTGTTTAAAGCAACAGGTTTTACTGTTGCCGGGCTCACAAGTGGGCTCTTAAAGTTCACCAAGACTCCACCCCGTAAAGCCCAGAACCCAAAGCAAAGAGTCCACCCAGAGCCAAACTACTCATCGCGAAGTTTATCCCAGGAATCAGGTGAAACCTAATTAAGAAGTCAAGCTCAGGAAACTCAGAACTCTACCAGGGCTTAGGGTTTCAGGTTCAGGGTTTAGCGTTTTGGATTTGGGTGTTTTGGGTGTGTATACACTGTGCGTGCGGCGGGTGCGTTTGGGGGCGCACCCCACTTGTCGCGCGCTTGCGTCAGCATGTAATCCCGCCCCAACCACCCCAAAATTCTCAACTAGAGTTTAAGGTTCACCCACTCCAAGCGGCTTTCTTGCTCTCTGCTTCCTTTAGCCTTTTGGACATTTCATAGCAAACCACAGCTGAGATGGAGTGGTGTCGGGCTGTGGGGTCTGGCGGCCTGTGCCGGCCGCTCGAAGGAAGGTTTCCAGCAAACAACCCGCCCTGTCCAGGTTGCTCGAAGTGCGAACCTGGCAAGGCCCTGCAGTTGCTGAGGTCCTCCCTTTCTGTGTCACCTTGCGACGGGGGCCCAGACGTTTTGGGGGTGCCCCCGCCCCCCAAGGCGAGACAAAAAATCACACGCTTGGCTGGGGCGCCTCTGTCGGAGCCTGGAGCGGTTTCGGTTCTGTGATTCCAGACTGCCTTGTCAATCCATCCAGCGCTGCAGACTCATGCATCAAAGTATTAAAACGGCATACGTGCATCTCTCTTTTTACGTACGCGTATGGGTTGACTGACTGATGAGTTGGCTGCGAGCTTGCTTCGAGCAAGCCCAAAATCACGACTTGCCCAGCCAGAGTAATCACATCCGGGGTGCCATAAATACGCATCTGGACCATGGGGTCTATCCCGCTCCGAAGTATCTCCTTCGCCCTTTGCGGAAGTCGTCAGCCATACCAACACAAATTAGGGAACCCCAAGACACTGCATGAGGCCCCTGTACTCGACAGGTCACAATCCTGCAAGGCCCTATTTGCAAAGACTGCCGCAACGACCGACCGAGAGGCTGCCTAGCAGTCGCCACCACCATACATCAAGAGCAGAACGTTAGCATTACCTGGTCAACCCCCCCACCCCCCCGCCCCACCCCGAACTTCAAACTCCAAGTTCCAAACTGTAAACCCCGAGACCATGGACTCTGAAGCGCTTGTGCTTGAAGGCCATGCGAGTGTAAATGGACTGACTGTGCCCTGACGAGGTAAACCTGAACCTTCCGAAAGCTGATATGCAGGCCTCGGTAGGAAAGAAGGGACTGCACAACTAAACACAAATCCACAAATACCTGTCTACATCCGGGACCTAGTCAGCGAAGAGAGACAGCGTCGGATCGATGCCTGCTTCTGAATCCTTCCGACGTCAACCAAACGCCGCCAAATCTTCCCCGGGCCCCTGGCTGCCCCGACAGTCTTCTCCGCTTGGCCTTTGATCCTGGCCCGTCGTCCAAGACTTTACGCTCTCACAACTCGGACAAGCCAGGCGAGGTTCATGGTGCTGAGTCGGCGTGAAACAGGCGACAGCATCCCAATAACTATCAGCCAGAAATAACTAAGAACCAGGATCTAAGACCAGTACCGGCACAAACCGGCAAACCATGCAAATGGAATACGGGAGGAAGGGTTTAGGGTTTTAAGGGCTTAAGGGTTTAGGGTGGAAGATGCCTTACATTCTGAAGGCCGAAGTCTATTGAGGATTCGGCGCAACATCTGATCTACAGCCGTCTTGTCCAAGGCATCTCGGGGATCGAGGCTGATTCCGGCAATTTCTGCTACGGCTACAGATCCTAGGATCCGCGCTTCCTTGGTTGGGAAGGGGACGGAAGGGGGGGGCTTTCTTCACGCTACAGTCGAGGCTTCAGTGCCCAAGTTTTTATAGCTCGGGTGCTGACAAGTTGGGGAGTTGAGAGCCGAAAGACTGGTTTTGCCTGCCTTAGTTTTTTTTGAGGAGGGGCTGCAGTGCACATGCCCTCAAAGTTTGAATTTAAAACTTGGGTAGATGCTTCGGGAAAGATTTGACAAAGTGTTGAGGTGCTCAAAACCCTCTCCATGGCAATCCTTACTTAGCCATTGGCAGCCTCAAGATGCAGCAGCAACAGTACCAACAGAGGTGGTAAGGGCAATGATGTGCAGTGCTAGCCTGCTACTCTAAATTATACACTTTTACGTAGAGAAGTTAAAAGCCACCTGCTCAGCTGCTAAATTCCAAAGCTGAGGCGCAGGCCCTTTCAGCCTGCGCTGAGCCACACCGCAGCCCTTGTTGTCAGGACCTGGGGCGGAGGACTTGCTCTACAGGCCAAGAAGTCTGGCAAAAGCCCTTGCATTTGCGGTTCGTGCTAAGAATAGGCTTCGAATACGCCAAATTGTCTTGGATTTCAAAGCTTAGGCTTGCACGTCGACTTTAAGAACCCCCGGTAAGGTAACATGTGCCCCCTGGAAGACAACCCGTCTTCAAGGTAAGTTTGCCATCATGGGAGTGATTCCAGGGAACAACATGGAATAGCCCTTTAAACTAACAACCCATCGGATCCACAGATGGTAAGAACACGGGAAACAAAGGGAACAATATCATTACCGATTCAGGCCCCCATCAAACACAGGCAACACCCTTGTGCAAACCCCACAAGCAAACCCCGATAAAACCCCACCAAATCATTGCACAACAAAAAACTTCAACCCTCGAGCAACTGCTCTCTAAGGCGCTTAGAGCCTCAGATCCTGGGATCTCTTCTTCAGAGACCTCGGAGCTCTCGTGCAAGGACCTGGCATTCGGGTTTAGGACTTCGGGGTTTAGGGCTCTCGGGTTAGGTGCATACGGCTCGGGGTTTATATGACTCTAGGACTCGAGGGTTGGAGGCTTTAGGTCGTTCATGCTTTAATAAAACTAGGGATGAACATAAGACTTGAGTTGTTCAGAGTATAAATGTGTTATGCACATATATGGACATGCATGCGTACATACATACATACGTACATACATACATGCATACATACATACATGCATGCTTACACTTGCGTTGTACATGCGCGCGTGTCCGGCCGTTACGCAAATTAGACCTGGAAGTACGACACTTGATACCTCTGCTGCTACTCTGATTCTGACATGCTGTCCGAAACTGGCTGAAGCTTTGCTTTGAGCTCCTCTCAAGCGCATGAGCTCAGCTACAGAAGGCCTCCAGCACCAAACCTCGATGCCCTGCTTTCGACAGGCGCCCAACAGACCTGGAGAAGGACCTGAAATGCCGAAATGTGGCATCCTTTTTTCTTGTCGGCCTTTTGCGGCCGTATTCAAGCCCGCCACACACGACAATTGAAACGTGTCCGGAGGACAACCCCGGGTGAACGCGCTGCTCCTTCGATGTGCCCATGGGTGTTGGTATCTTCTCCACTGGCTGCCTGCAGCTCCGGATTCTGAGCAAGGCTCGGGATTTGGGTATGTGTGTATAATCTGTCTGTATACATATACACACACACATATATATAATATTAATATGTATATATACACACACATATATATATATATACATACATACATACATACATACATACATACATACTTATACTTTTTTGGTGCACACGCCCACATAGGAAAGGTATTACTCTAGGAACACCTTCATAATTAGCAGAACCGTTACCCATGTTGGGAAAAAGTACCACCATCCACCCCAAAAGCGGACTGTACCACCAGCCACCCAAAAGAGAACTATTCCTGTAGTTGTCACCATCAACTCTGCTCGGATAGAAATAAGCAGCTGCCTCATTCATAATACCAACGGCGGTATTATCATCCCGAAACGAGGGGTTTCATTGTTCACAATTGGAGTGGAAGCACAGAAGACGAATAGCTGTCTGCGTCAAAGTCAACATCGACCCAAGCTCATGGAAGCCATCGGTCGATCTCCGAGAGCAGGAAGTCCACATCCATCGATCCAACTGGTGTGGTTTCCTACAAAGATGTCATTCTCAAGGTCTGCGATATGGTATTGGGCATCAGTCGACGTGTGGGCATCAGCTCCTTCATTGCGCGTTCAAACAAGATAGAGCGATTCTGTTGAAAGTTCACGGGCTTTTTCAGTTCACATTCGCGCGACAGGGCGGCAGTAGAGAGCTTGACATGCCCACCCCTCCGTACCGGTGGTTGTCAACCCCAACCATTTTTGACTCGGGTGCCGTCTTGAGCGCACCTACCACCGGCTCCCAAAGCTGGTCATATTTCTCGAAACGTGAATCACGTCTCCTCCCAGCCGGCGTAGCTCATATGGTAGAAAAAGTGCGGCTTACGGAAGACCATGGAATGCTCCACCCTCCAAGCATCACTCGCAAATTTAGGCATACCTCGGGAGCACTGTAAGAGGGTATCGTCACTAAACCACTAACTATCTATATAAATATAAATATAAATATATAAATATAAGTACAAATAAAATAAATAAAAATATATATATATATATTGAGATCATGGTATGTTTCTCCACCTCAGGCCATGAAATTCAGAAAAGGCGCCTAGTTGATCATGGGACTTGAATCTACTCAGGACCCCTGAGTGTGCTCCTCACCAGAACCGGTCCTACATGCTCAGTTGGTCGGCAAGAAGGCAAGAAGCAGCTAACCTTTCTATCCTGGTAAGCTATCATACGCCATTGAGGCTCAATCCTACTTATTCCCCAAACCGTCAAACCCTGAAGCCCCCCACACAACCCAAAACTTCTTCGAGGTCGAGACAAAGCCCTATAACCCACAGTAGGTACTATTCATAGACATTAGACCGCCAAGTGGGTACTATTTGTATACCTGGAGACGCAGGGAAACAACTAAATGACAGGCCTCGGCTTGACCGGGTGCGGGTGCAGCTCCTGGGTACGGTGTACATCGACCACCGCCTGATGTGCCACGTTGCGCCTCAAGTGGCTGTTCCCTCTTGAGAGCTTGGGGTGGGCGTCGGGCCTACGATATTGGGGGTGGTTATTTTCTGTCCCGGGAAATGATGAATTATCAGGTCGGTTTTGGACTTTTATATATAAGGGCTTTGTCTGGATGGGCAGGAATCCTTCGAGAGCCTGCGCGCTTTGCTCACGGATACACATCTCTCTGTCTCTCTGTGCCGCTGCATCCATAGGGTCTTGGGAGCACAGCAACCCCAAGCAACGCATCACACGATCACTCATCCTTACAGCCTGCTCGGCAATGAAGCGAGCGACCATCTGGCATCCCAGCAAACCTCGTCCTTAAACCACGGGTCCTTTACAAAAAGAGCGCAAACCCAAGATCCAAACCCCTGAAGTAACAGAGACTGGAAGCTCCGGATATGGAACCCAAAACATACGTGAATATGTCTTAGTGGCTGAAACCGGAACCTCTTGCGCATGCATAGAACTCTAATCCCAAACACTTTATCGGAAAACCCAGGTCACTAACTATGCCTCAAATTGAACTAAAGCCATTCATAGCCGAGACTGTGTGACCGCGGTCACACAAACAGCCCGAACCTGATACCTCAAAGGACAGAGGCACTCAGAGACCTGTCTCTACATGGAAAAGCCCTGAACCACTGAAATCCCGAATCCTAACGTCCCGCGAACCCCGGACACTGCAAGCCCCAACTGCCTCACCTCGAAGTCCCCGGAAACCCTGAATTTTCAAAATCCTTAACCCTGAAATTTAAAGTAACAAGCTCGAGCATAGCCCTGGGCTGTGGATCGAAGTCATGCGGGAAACGTGTCGCCCAGACCTGTTTCAGCGGTGACATTTCGAAGAGCCTATAAACGTTCAATTCTCATAGGTTTCGGTTTTTTGGGCATTTCAGGGCTTCAGAGCCTCTTTGTGTATGGCAGTGTAGAACCTCTGAGTGGAGTTCGGCGGGCCTAATTCAGTCATGAGTCATGAAGCCTACAGTACTATCCGTTACTATCCAAAGGAAGTATAGCACTTGACAAATGCCAGAAGCTTCATTGGCCCACAGACACAGACAAAAAGCTTCAGCGTCTGGGCGACAAGACTGTCAGTGAGCATCAAGTTCTTGGGCTGAAGCGCGCAGGGTTTTAACCCCACCCCATGCCCTTTTCAACCAGGGAGCTAGGCTCCATGCCTGGCTCGACGACTCATGGCTAAAAGCTTCATCAGGAGCGAAGCCCAAAGCACCCAAGCCCAAATCCTTTTAGTTTCTGAATCTCTGATCCTGAAGTCCCGTAACTTAGAAAAGGCTCAATGCTGTTGGCCGGCGCCAAATCCGGCAGAGCTTAAACAAACCGAGTATAGGGGCCTGGAAAGCAGTGTGTCCATGCTAATAGTAGGGCTCACTGGAGACGACTCACCACTCAGGAACCTGTAAAGCCAGGAAAACCATCCTTTTAAGAGAGGTGCAAAAGTAGACCTGATCTGTATTGCTTCTGTTGCTTTCATTCCTGGCTTCCGGGTGCAGAACATAGAGATCTTACCGTTCCAAGGGTCAAAGATGAAAACCTAAACCCAAAGCAAACGTTGCAAATCCAATGTGGTACAGGCCTCGGGAACAGCCGCGGTCAGGGGCGAATGTGCGTCCGTATATGCCTCAACTCATATAAGGCTTCGTGTAACTTGCGGACTAAGCTTCTGTTAAGGGATATGGGGCTCTGTGAATCTTCTGATTTTGCACGTGGACGCCGAATTGGGTTGAAGCCACTCAGGGCTGGGCGTTTACGTCTCAAGGCTTGATTACTCGTGCATGGGCTTGCGGCTCATGTGCAGCAAGGTCTGCTGCAGGGTTTCGGGTCTGGGTGTGCTGCCGAGTTTGGGGTCTGTGTTGAACACCCTGGCCTTTCACGCTGAACCTATTCTGTAGGGTGTAACGATTGGGTTTAAAAACCAAGGGCAAGTCGGGCTTCGGGACACTCCAAAAGCAAGTTGTGCACCAAGCTTGATACAACTATACTCTGCACCTTGTCGCTCCCTCATAGAATCTCAGAGAACCCTTGCAGCACCCGAAGCCGGCCTCTGCATTCTTCCGCAGTGTGGAGGCATCGACCTTGACAGCCCGTGGCCGAAGAACTTACCCCAGGAAGGGGGCCAGGATTTGGCACCCTGCGGTGTAGTTTACAAAAGGGTAGCAGGGTTTTCGGATGTGGGAATTGGAGTGTGAGTTATGGTTTTGTGGGAGGAGCGGCTCGGCTTTCGGATTTGAGGAGACCGTGCCGAAATCCCCTGGCGCCTGAAGACTATGCACGTTGCCACGGAAATCTGACATGAACCTTCACGCCCCAGATCAGGAGCGGCATTTGCTCCTTGGATCCTTGGAAAATCGTGAACAACCCCTTCATGCTGTTTTTCCCCTGGGAACGAAGTAGCCTGTCGTTCGATTGTAAATTTGCATCCCAATCAAAACAGAACACCAGATAGAATAGACACCCGCCAAAAGCCTGCTTCATCTGACTGTTAAGGAGAGGGCCTGAAATACATTAGAATGAGGTTCTGGGGTAATGAGAATATCGGAACATTCCATAAAGGATGACAGGTTGGTTTTGACCGCAAACTCCCGTAGATCATCGGTGCCCAAAATGCCCTGTCTGAGCTTGTTGGCCCGGATGGTGTCGGCAGAGGTGTTGACCACGGCACAGGGCCTGAGTGATGTGTATGTACGTATTGAACTAAATACTAATACTCCTACGAACAGTACCACTCATAGTACCAGTGATACTGAACTTAATACTCACATTAATAGTTTTGCTAATGCGATTTTTGATACGAAACTCAAGAGTTATAC
>CAJNJA010050353.1:0-25633 GCA_905231915.1 Symbiodinium necroappetens
TATTTATTTATTATTATTATTACTAGTATTATTATTGTTATTATATTATATTATATTATATTATATTATATTATATTATATTATATTATATTATATTATATTATATTATATTATATTATACTGTATTATATTATATTCTGATATATTATATTATATTAAATTATATTATATTACATTATATTATATTATATTATATTATATATCATTATATTATATTATATTATATTATATTATATTATATTATATTATATTATATTATATATCACATATATATATATAAGATAGAGTTATGAACGTTGAAGACAAGACTTATGTAGATAGATATGTATGTGTACAAATAAATAAATAAATATATATATATATGTATGTATGTATGTATGTATGTATGTATGTATATATATGTTTATATGTAATGTGCATGCTGGTATCTTCGTGAGTACATGGGAAACCAAAGGTAATACAGCACGCACGTGCCGGGTGCCTCTGAGCCCGCGCTAGCACTCGGCCTAGCTGCCAATGCCACAGATGTTCCTGCGCAACGTCTGTATCAGCCTCACGGTATGTTCTCGGTAATCTTGGTGCGCATTGAAACCCAGCATCGGCACTAGGTCGGTAGGTTTAGCATTCTGACCCTTGGTTCCCAGCCTTCGCATGCGGGGTAGCATCGGACGGATCGGCATAGTCACCGTTGTAACATAATCATAATTCATAATCTTCATGCCATCATCGCGTCATCATGAGTTATGGCAAGAAGTATGATTATCATTGCTAGCCTCATGATTCGCCATTGCTGTCATCAGAAGCACTGTTATGGTCATTACCACCACCGCCACCACCACAACCATCACTATCACCTCCACCGCCACCACTGAGGCCACACCAGCGCCGCCGCCACCGCCGCCACCACCACCACCACCACCACCACCATAATCACCATGATCACCATCATCACCAGCATCATCGTTGTCATCATCATCATCAGCATCACCATGACCATCACCGTCACCATCATCACCATCATCACCATCATCACCATCATCACCATCACCATCTTCATCATCATAATCATCATCATCATCAGAATTCTCATCTGTACGGTTGGTCAGGACATACAGCTGTTTTTGGTTTTCATTGTTGTTGCCATGGTTGCCACAGTTGCCTTTATCTTTATTTTCGTTTTTCTCCTTCAGTGTTCAGGGGTACGGAGCTGAGGCTTCAGACTTTCAGGGTAGAAGGACCCAGTACAGGGGTTTGCATGGTCCATGTTTCCAGGCCCCGGGAACAAGGTTAAGAGCCGTGGTAGAGAAATCATTTCGTGGTCATGATGACGATGAAGTCTATGCTTAGTGTCAGCATTATGACTCATGACCATCATACTGTTATCACAGCAGTTCTGGTTCTCTCGTCTTTAGCCCACAAAACACCATCTGGGACATCCAAGTTGAAGTGACGACGAGGTAGACGGTAGACGAGGTAGGTCTTCGGAAGATTTTGCTAGTGTTTGCAGGTGTTGTGCAGAGCCCGGGCCTTAGAACGCTGCGAAGGAGGACATGACAGGACAAGATGCTTCGTAGAATTTGTGCAGCTCGATAAGGAAAGATGCCTTGCCAAGGTGAGACCCCGCTGTGTGGTTCTCCTCAGGCTGGTAGTATGACGCTTGCGAATACCTGGTCCACAATCCGCCTTTGATGCCGGAACGCTTGGCCACATCATCTCTGCAACTGCCTTGCTCTCTGTCTGTCTACCCGTGGCTGTGTCGGTGTAAGTATAAAGTATAAAGCTGCCCATTGTTAAATGGATTTGTCTAGACGAGCCAGCGGCCTCTCAAAGACAGTCTTCCAGAAAGGCTTCACAACAAAGATGCAAAGGGCTGTCCGGGCCCGGTGGCAGACGATGAATTCGGCTAGCGTCTGTATATCGTCGCGAGATCTCTTGCAGAGCCATGGCAAGCGGGCAGATGTCGTCGCATCGGCGGATGAGCCACTGGGACACTTGCAAGGGCAGTGCAGTGCAGAGCCTTTACCCTGAGCCGAGGCCAAGGCCAAGGCTCCGACAGCTCAGTTCGGCGCCCGGTCAGAGGGGGATGGAGACAGGAGAGGTGATAAAACTCTAACAAGGGTGTGCCTGCAGCGGGGGAGGGATTGTTCACATGCGCTGCTTGTTCGCTGCAGGTGAAGCGGACCCCGCTGATGTCAGCCGACAACCTGGGCCAATACCGTCTCGTTCCTGATGTGGAGTGTGCTGCTGACAAGGACTGCGTGCGGTACTGGAAATCGCTGCCTGGAGATTTCAGACCTTTCGCCCCAGCATTTCAGACCGTAGACTGTGTGGCTTGGTTTTGGGCTGGCGAGCGGTTTACGACTTTTCAGGTGTCAGCGATTGTCGTATGTATTCAATAGTAACTAGAATGCATGCATGAATGCACGTATGCATGGAGGTAGGTAGGTGCGTAGGTACGTGTGATTTCAAGCGAAGGGCATGTTCCGTCGGTACTGTACTAATTAGCTGGGAGGGAATCAGCTGCAACGACGATGGACATGATTTTCAGTTGCTGTTTCACCATCTTTGCAGCCGACTTGGAGGTTGAAAGCTTGGGTAGACTTCAGGGACCTTGCAAGATTAACAAAACCACTTCGCATAGCCGAGACACCAGAAGGCCTTGCATCATCAGTCTTGGTGCCTTCACCGGATTCCTTGTATTTTTTTCTTTCTGTCTCTCGTCAGACTGCACAATGAGTTTCAAACTGTCAGATCACTTACCTTCCAACTTCGTTCTGCATGTGAGGATGCAGCAGTTCAGCAGAAGTCCTGCTGCCAGCCCGACTGCTGGGAGGAATTGCTCCACAGTGTCGGATTTAACGACCTTGCCTAAGCAAATCTGGAGAGTTTGCTTGCGTGTGGTCTGCGTAAGACTGGTTTCTGCATGCTTGTGTTTTCATTCTCAGCTTTTCATCTCCACGTTGATCGTTGCCAATGCCATCGTCATTGGCTTGGAGACAGACAATGTCGGGGAAGTCTGGGCAGCAGCTCTGCGTTCTTTGAGCAACATGTTCCCCTGTTCTTTCTGTCAGACAGATACTAGGTCCTCCGATGGCGCATGGCTGGTGCAGACAGTTACAGCCAATAATCGTCCAAATCTAGTCCATCTTGCCAGCTGCTGGCACGCATACCGCTTGACGAGTAGTGCAGTCTTATCTGTCAGAGTCGTCTTAGGAGTGTTTCACAACTCGGCCTGTAGCCAGACAAGACGTAGTCAGGTACACTGAAGGAGGCGCATCGTGACAAAGCAATATGGCTAATTCTTATGTCATCAATACGATTGAGTCACAATGGCGAATGCCAATTTGGGTCAAGCGACTGGTGTTCCCACACACGCCGCACATCTGTGATTAAAACTTTTCCCTCGCTCGCCTTTGCTCGCCATGGCAGCACCAGCTACCCCCGCTGATGCTTGGACTGTCGTTATTTGCGGCAGCAAGGGATCTGTGGAAGATCGACGGTGCCACGCTCTATTGACTGCCGATCCGGACGATGCGGAGGTAGAGATCGTGGAGAACATCACCCGCGATGACGTTTTTGCCAAGCTCGAGGAGACGCAAAAGACCGTGGCCCGTCTCAACCTGGGTGAAGATGAAGACACCGCACAGGCGGACCAGGCAATGGAGTGGCCTGAGAGCGCGGTCACATGAGGAGCATTTCCGCCCAATCTTGTGGGGCCAAGGCAGTACCGATGACTCCGGGGGTTGCTGACAGGGAGCCCTCGGCCGGGAGCCAGCCCCTGGCTGGCTTCGTGGCTTCTTCAATCACAACGGCTTTCTCCACGACGCCCTCTCAAGATGTTGGTGGGTGAGCCGCCACTTGGCTGGTTTCGTGGCGGAGGCGGCATAGCACGGAGAAGGGTCCGGACGGATTCCTGAACACCCAGGGCATGCCGGAGGTGGAGAATCTGCTACATCGCGAAGAGACAACTCCAGCATGAGGCAGGCGCTTCTGAAGAATCGGTGGGGGGTAGACAGCTGCATTGCTATCTGGGTCCAGGGTGCCAGCAAGTGGAAGATCGAGGGCCAAACGTGGCGCATGCTGTTGCGCAATGGCAGCATCACTTTGGAGCCCCAGGACGCCGTCTTGAGGGACACTTTCGAGGCAGCTGAGGTCCGGGCCTCGAGCATGGCGCAGCCCTCTTCGACGGGCAAAGGAACGACATGAGCTACAGCGACACCATCTACCAGCGGGTGGCCCACGACGCAGACCCGCTGCGTTCGAGAGCCGGGTCGAGTGACCCCAGTGCCAGGAGGACCGGGTAAAGGACCAGGAGTGGGAAACCGTCCGAGGCGGTGAAGGTCGCGTCCAAGACGGTGCAGAAACCCTCGCCGAAGGAGGGATGGTCCGAGGCCGATGCTGGGCCCTCTGCACAGCAAGATGCTGGTGCCAAAGATCGACGCCGTCCAGTCTTAGCGGACGAGCTGACCCAGGCAATGGAGAGCAACGCTTTTTTGCCGGAGCACGGCTTCTGTGAGCGGGGGGGGGAGCAGGAGGGAGGGAGGGTGCTGCAGCAGTGGTTTGGGGCCCCGGGCATGGTCTACCGGGGCCAACGCCTGGACATGAGGTTTTCTGATCGAGACAGGGTCCTCGTCATGCTGCTGTCCGAGCTGTCCGAGCTGCCTCGGACCACCCGAAGTGAGGCACTGGCCAGCATTCTGTGATCGCAAGCAGCTCCTGGCAGTCATCGTCACTCAAGACATCGGATTGGGGAGATCGGATGGTTCTCCTTCGAGAAGATTATGGTCTCCGCCCTTCCGGGCCCCCCTCAAGACCAGGCGCAAGATGACGGTGGATGGATGGCAAGGAAGAGGAAGAGGAGGAGCGGAAGGAGCCCACTGCCAGGCGGCAGCTGGAGCAGCTCCCGTCAGTGTTCAGGAACACGCTCCTCACGTGCATGGGGGCTTCCACCCCAGTTCAACCAATTCGACATCGAGAAGCTGGACTTGGGCGAGTGGTACGAGGACATAGCGGGCAGGTCCTCCCTCGCCCTCAGACTGGGTCCTGATATGCGGTGCGGATGGTTGACTCTGGTCTATGCCAGGAACACCTTCAAGACCGCCCTAGGCAGGGTCAAGGGAGACTGCCTCTTCTGGCAGCGCGAGGTGTACAAAGGCAAGGACCTGAATTGTTGGAAGGGCAAAGGCAGGGGCAAGACCCTTTTCTGGTCACCGCAGCAGCAGCTGAGCAGCAGGGGACAAGTGACAAGTGGTCCTCGAAGGGAGACGGGGGCAGGGACATCGAGAAAGGACTTGGGAGACTCCAGTGGGCTACGACCTGCTGCCCCCTGACCAAGTCTCTGCTTCAGCCTTTTGGGCCTGGGAGCAAGCTTGCAAGACATCAGGCAAGCCCGGTTCCTTGATCCGCTCTTGAGCTGCACTCCTGCAGAAAAAAACTTCAGAGCTCCCCACAGGCAGAACTCCCCATTCGCCGCGGGGTCCTCTTGGTGGGGCTCTAGTGTGGGAGCGCTTCCGACTCCACGGCGTATATTGCAGGCTGGTCGGCCATCATTCCCCACAACCAGAGAGAGAGAGAACATCTACTCCCTCCTTGACATCAAATCCAGGAAGATGCCGTCGGCGGCGGTCCTGATGGAACTAATGCTCTTTATTCACCCAAAGGATGCACCTTGGCTCCGTCAATCTTCCTCCCACGTGAAGCGCGACTTAGACCGGCGGGCGGACGAGCTTACGCACCCCGACAACCAGGGGTTCAATCCGGAGCGCTGGCTTCGTGTCACACGACCATTGAGCGGCTCTCACCTTTTACACCTCGTGCTGGAAACTGATTCTTTCTCGTTTGCGACACTCCCTCACCTATGGCCTATGGCCCGAGTGGGGTGCAGTGAGGCCCAGAGTTCCCTCACTCGCTCGAACGAGACGCGGGACTTTTCTCGCCAGCCACATTAGTGCCACACCGGTGTCCTTTTGGATTATTGCGAAAGGGTCCTAGGCCTTGGGAGCCTTTGACCTGTTATTACACCTCTGACCTCATCCCGGGAAGGATCTCGAGATGTACTTTCTGCATCTTTCTGCGTGTCCCCAGGTACTGGAAATTGCATTTCTGGGCATTTTTTCCATCGAGCTGCTTCTGCGGATCCTCGTCTCCGGGCCGACAAAATTTTTCGCCTATGCGAACGAAGACTTCAGCTGGAGCGCTTTGCTTCTGCTTTTGTCAGCCTTCTTTTAGTGGTCTTGAGTTGAGTCTTTCCTGTCAAACGAGCTGTCGTGAGAGGAACCTGTTTGATTTTTGCGTCGTCATCGCTGGTTGCTTCGATGTTATGTTTGACTTCTCGCCGGTGAGGCACGAGAAGGCGGGGCTCTCCAATCGCTGAAGCACTGCTGAGTATAAGCACAGCATATGTATGTCAGCTTTTGCTGGGAGGGCAGCTTCATGACCTTCTTGCGCATCATCCGGCTGCTGAGAGTCATGCGGATGATCCGTCTCTTGCGATTCTTGCGAGCCGCCGGGTTGGATAAGCCGCTTCCGTCCAGCGCGTTGTGGGGATCGGATAGGGGATTGGGCTGGCATATTCCGGAGAGTGTGCGGTGGCGATGTTGGGATGTCGAAGAGGCCTGCCTACTCCCCGAAGTGGGAAAGTCTATATCCAGGCTAGGTCCGATCATGTGAGCAGCTGATTGCTCCATCTGCTGCCGGCTACTGAGGACTTCCACGTCCTTACATTTGGCTTCGCAGCGGCTGCTGTTGCCATTAGAAGCTCCTCTGCGACGAGCCGCTTCTGAGAGCATCAAGCTCCACACTGTGCTGTGCACTCAGGAAATGTGTCCCTATTGATGCTGGCGGCGATATATGCTTCGGCGCTCAGCACGGGCGAAACGAGACCAGAGTTGTTTCGAGCTGCTTCCACCGTCCTCCCGAGGTCACGTCGATTGTCTGCGTTCGATTGATAATTCCGTTCATGCAGGACAACGAGCATCAGGAGCGTATAGTTGTCGTGGCAGAATGGACTGATGAGAGTTTGAGGATATACAGTGGTGTTTGCACAGAACACACTGGTAGGAGTTTCTGAACGCTCACTTCGGCTCTCTCCGGAAGTCGATGCTGTCCTTGTTCTTCTTGCTGTCCGAGCCAGACTTGATGCCCTACTGGCCGGGCCCATCGTGTGTGCCCGCTTTCAACGGTGACGTGAAGCTTACATGCCACACGGGTCGGGTCGTGCATGTGTGCAGAAACGGCAGGGAAGTCCTGGAGTCTGACGCGCTCCTGGCAGCCTTTCTCATAGCCTTTGTCGTTTTTGCATCTTGAATGCAAGGGAAGTTTTGGTCCGCATGCCCTGCCATGCCGCGCATGTCAGCAAGGTGAGCTTTGGCATTGTAGGCCTGTTGACTGGCCTCGTCTGTGCACGGTGCCAAGCCGTAGCATGGAGCAGTCGGAGTGGGGGCCCCCTTGGAGCTTTAGCTGGACCAAGGAGAGCATGTTCGACAAGAACGACGCCAGGATCGAGCAGGAGCGCGCGGAGGCCGAGGAGAAGCGGCAGAGGACAAGGGTTTCTTCCTGAAGCGCTTGATCTGATGAGGCTCAGGAGGGTCCTCCAGACAAATTCAAGAGTTCGGATACGTGGAACGTGGGCCATGAGTGATCTGGAGCCCCTGTATCCTTGTCAACAGGATCATCCAAGGCTGTGAAGGCATTTTCGAGACGATTGCAAGTGCGCAAGGCGCCTGCGTTTTCTTTGGGATCATGCATTGCATGTGGTTGATGCGGCAGAATCTAGCAGGTCATGCATCCATTGACGACATCATGCAGATTCTTCCTGCATTGGGCGAGCTATGCGTCGAAGAGGGCGTGCCCTTCGCTCGAGAGGATCTCGTCAACACAGTCGGAGACCTGGTTGACTTCGGCTGCATAAGAATGTGCTTTAGGTCCTATTCCTATTCCCTGTCAGGTGAACTGCATGGACACAGAAGCTTGGCTGCAAAGCTTGTGATTAAAAGAGGTGATGGTCGGGCAAGTAGACTCCACAGTTGCTGCTGCGTGGTGATTGAGGATGGCAGTGGTTCCATCGACAAGAAAGAGTTCTGCGTCGTTCTCGGCTTTCTCCCGGGAGTTATGGAACCGGCCACAGCAGCCGTGAAGCTCCTCCGAGTTCCTCGTTTCTCTTCGCTTTCTTCAGTCGTCGTGTCACGACGTAAGGTCAGAGTATCGTGCACTTGGCAGAGGGATTGCGACCCATCTCCATCGTGGCCGCCTGGTGCACACCAAACAAATCGCATGACGCATCGACTTTTGCGGTTTGATGGTTCGGCTGTCAGCGATGTCGCCGAGGAGTTGCACTACATCACGGCACAGACGAAGGTCAAAGTAGACAGGCTCGGACCCTTGGTAGGACATGATTTATTCAATTCCTCCTGGATTTCCGCACGGGCTTTTCTTTGCAGGAAAACTGTAACTGAATGGCACCTCAGGTGCGAGAGTCTTCTTGCTGGCATCGCGCAGTATTTCGAGACGGAAACGCAGGCTCAAGAAAAGCGCTTCTTCGTAATCCTTGCTTGACGATGCTCAAATGCGTGCGGAACCGGAGAAGGTAGGAAGCGTGTATGCTGACGGCGTCAGCATGCACGAAGGCTACTGAGGTCACTGCACCATTGTTGGGTTCTGCATGACCACAGGAGCGACATGCACCTGCTTGGCATGGGCGGAGTGAGCATGTCTCATGACACCAATGTTGCTCATAATCGTGACGTTGAGTGTAGGCAGTGTATGGCAAGTTCGGTTTTGCAGAAGGCATCGTCTCCTAAATCATCGCCGAGCAAGCAGGCACGCTCGACGAAGCTTTTGATTTGCGGCCTCTCTTGCTGGCGCAGGGTCCGAACTTTGTCATACTGTACTGTATGATGCAGTCATGATCGTCCGAACCCTCGAGTCACGTGCACCAGGGCCATACATTTCAGGTTCTGCGCCCACCAGCTACAGCTGCAGCCCGATCTGCGACCTCGCCGAAGGCAACCAAGGCTCCTGATTTCTGTCTGCCTGGCTGTCTCTCTCTCTCTCTCTCTCTCTCTCTCTCTGTCTCTCTCTCTCTCTCTCTCTCTCTCTCTCTCTCTGCCCGCTGCTTGTTGGCCGATGCTGGCATCGTGCCACAGCTCCCGGCAGAAGCCTCCTCAAGACTGTCTTATGAGTCGAGTCTGTTTCTGTACCTGCATTGTTAAAATGCAAAAACTCCTTCCGCCTCTGGGAGCGGAGCAGAGCTGGGAATCTTCGTCTACGGTTGAGTGGGCTTTGTAGGCCGCAGGATGCCGCAGGCATTGGCTGGGAGTTGCCTTGGCTCCTGAAGTACACTCAAGAACTCCTAGGGGTGCGGAAAGGCGTGGCGATGAACGCAAAGCAGGAGAGAGTCTCCACAGTTGGCATTGTTGTGGCTCTTCTCCCTCGTGCAGTGGTGCGGTGGTGGTATCATTTTGCAGTCTGACGGAGGTTCTTTCGCCGGGCAAGTTCAACAGCAATCCGATTCGGGAGATGCTTGGCAGAGGAAGTTTCCAAGACATACCATGGGATGTCGCAAACACCGCGTCACAGTAGTGCTTTTTGCTGAGTCGACAGCTTTGTTGGCGACCTGTGTATCCAAGGCGACGACAGACATCCGAGCCCCAACACTCCGAGCCTTCCTTCCACCTCGGCTTCGACACGCCTGGGACTAGTGTCGCCAAGGTTGGAAGCCAACCGTGAGTTTGTTTCTGTAGGCAGCTGCCATCTTGTGTTCCAGGAAATCGAGGACCTCAGGGACACGTTATTGAAGGAGCTGCGGTCGAAGGTGCGACGAGCACTGAGCAGTGGGAGAGGGGTTTGATTGAGCGAGCAGTCCCCGATGTAACGCTTTGTCTCGGGCTCGGGTTTCAGCTTGGAAACTGGCGCAATCCTTCAACAGCACCTGTCGTCCATGCAGGCTCTCGTATCGCCGATCATCGGCGACGGTGGTTTAGAGCGCATCCTGCACGAGGCCACGGGCAGCAACGACCATTGTCCACTTTTCACCGGAATCCTCTGCTTCTTTTCATTCCGTGGTTATGTTTTAGGGGTTGTGGTGCTGTTCCGAGGCTGTAGACATGTGAAGGGGGATGATTCGGCTGCTGTGAAGGCTGCAATAATGTTGAGTCAGCCAGCAGCCATATCAAGAAGTCAGCAACTGCAAAGCATCACAGGTCAGCATGACAATTTATAGAAGTATAGAAGAGCAGAAAGGCCTCCAGCGGTTTTTTGAACAGTATCAGATATGGATGCAGGTAGATTGCCCGCCTGGAACCATGTGGAACCTCGAACAGAACATTACTGAGGATCTCACCGACACATGCTGCTGACTACTAATCCAAGATCTCAGATGCAGTGATGCCGCTGTAAGTCACAGGTGCCAACAATCGAATCAATAGCAGCGGTGGCAAACGAGAGCCTGTGTCGTGTTGATGTTGGAGTTACAATTGGTCTGGAGGATACAAGTCCTCGGACACTGGGATTCGGATATCGTTCGTCTCGATCTCGAGGGTGTTAGATCTGAACTTGCCTGGCTGTTCAAGTCATTGTTGCAGCGATCCCATTCCTCGCGAGGTATTTACCATCCTTGAAGCAACCCAAGCTAGGGGCGTGCAGCTTCCGGCAGGGAAGCTGCGCCCTTTACCCAAAGCATCGGAGCACGTTTTATCACATAGCCTTCGTCACCGAGAACAGTCTTCTCAAGCAGATCGAAGAAAGTCTAAGTGTACAGGTGTTACAGACGTTCTTCACTCCCTCTTTCGCTGTTCATATGTAGCTCTTGCAACAATTCAGTTTAAAGCATACGTTCTCTCTCCGGGTTTTGTGAATAGGTGGTCAGAGTCTGTGGGATTTAGCGGCAGTGACGCCTGAAAGCAAGCAGTGTTGAAAGGACTGAGGTTTGCAAGGTGCGCGGAGTTCACGGCACTCGTTGAACCTGGTTCCTGTTGGTGGAAGCAGCTTTCCCGGCTGACTTTCTCGGAAGGCACGGCAGCAAACGTTGCGACTGTACGACCAGCAGTCTGAACCATGCGCGCGCAAAGTTGGCTGTGGTTGCTCGTGTGGAGAACAAGAGTCTTCCGTTCCAAACGGACACCTGCACGAAAGCCAAACGCCGGGTGCCTTTTCCGAGAGTTCTGTGTCCGAATGGTGCCATGTCAACTATCGAGATTCAACTGACTCTTTTCGGATCCCCGAAATTGGGAACTTGATCATGGAGAAAAAGACGATGATGAACCAGCCAACGTCGACATTTTTGCTGCCACTTCGCGAGGTTGAAGCAGTCCAGCGGGAGACATCATCCCAGCTTCAGCACCAGCTAACTTCAGTGGTTGAGGCAACTCGACAGGCGGGGGGCTCACGTTCCTACAACGAGTTTCTGCAGGTTCACGTGTGGCTTCTGAGAGAATTTACATCTGAGTGCATTTTGAGGTTGAGTTGAGCGTCCGACTGCCTCATTGCAGGTGCACACCGGCATCCTGCAGGAAGTTGCAACCATGCAATCTTGCGTGTCTTGAGCTCAGCCGCACAAGGTTGTCTAGTGGGGTTTCTGTGCTGTTTGATCTACCCGGACTTTGACAGACCTTGCCTGGCAGTGGCAGCACTTCGCGACTAGATAGAGCCGCTCCAAAACCATCTGCGCTGCGATTTTGCGTCGGTGTCGTGACAAGCCCGCGCAAACGAGCTACTTGTAACGAGGTGATACCACGAAACTGCAGAACGCACAGCGGCCGAGATGAACCTTGCCTCCCAGGTCCGCGACCCTGCAGTCCTTGGCCCAGCAGAGCGCTGCCCATGTCGAAAGAGACTTCATCCGCAATTATCCAGGACGAGCAAGGCGTACAAGTTTCTGTTTTGCTTCGTTTCTCTGAGGCCTTGCTCGGTATCAGCATCCTGCCACCTGGCAATCTGCAAGGGTTTTTGTAAAGTTTTGAAAGGTTGTGGACTTTGTTGGCGACTGCATGCTGACGACGCAGACTCAGGCACCAGATCTTTGCAACGCGAGACAAAGCTCTCATGTGCACAAGGCGGCGGAGCTTGTTTGAGCAGCCAAGTTCTTGTGTCATGCTGTGCCTGCTGTGACAGGAGCTAGACACGTGGAAGCAATCCTTCTTCGCTGAGCTGGAGGTGCTCCTCGGAAGCTTACACGTTTGTAGACTCGGCCAAAAACGCCGGCAGCGATCCGTCCGCGGCGTCAGGCCATGAATCTGAGCCTTGCACAAGCACCGCAGTGGAGGACGGCTTCTTGGCGGGACAGAAATGGAGCCTCAAGCAATGCAAGTGAGAGATGCCATGCCTGGAATCGAGGCGAACAAGAGCTTTCGACAGCATCCACATGTGCCGGATGTCCTGGACAACGCAGTGTCTCCTGCGCAGGGGACACCTTCGACAGCCAGAGAAGCTGCTGAGAGGAGACTTGCAGGAACAAGCTGTACAGATGCTGTACCCTCCGATTCCGTCTTCAGTGCAATCACGCATGGGATAGTGCACTGAGTCCTTCGGTTGACATGCTGTGTCAGACTGAGGTCCAATTTCGTCTTGCCCACTTGCTGTGTGCTGCAGCTCGGATCCATGAAGAAAGCCCAGGATAGCGGCAGCTGCTCTTCGCCACAGTGCAAGTCAGCGCGAGGCTCCGTGAAATCAGTTCAAAGATGTCCGGACATGTCCCGATCGCAGGTGCGGTTGGCAGAACGGTCCACCCCGACATCTGCTTCCTCGTGGCTAGGGCTGAACTTCGTTCAGAAGTACTCAATGTCGACCTGTGTGCCTGGCAGTAGCTTTGGTCATGAAAGCAACTACAGGTCCCCTCTTGCCACATTCACCGCATCTGAGCCAAGGTGGCCACCGTCCCCGGACGTGTCCGACGCGACCAGGCCGGCTTCATGCGTACTGCAAAATATGGGCTTGTTTCATTTCGTTCTCGGCCTGAAGACGGCGCAGGCGATGGAGGGATGCACTGAGCTGAAGCCCGCGCCGCTCGAAGCAGCGCCAAAGCTGCGCCGAAGCTGCGCCAAAGCTGCGCCAAAGCTGCGCCCGCTCCGGAGCCCCCAGGCATGGCCCGCGGCCGAATGATTCTCCTGCCCAAAGCAGGGATGGGTGAGACGTGAACTTCTAGCAAGCTCTCGTGACTCTGACACGGCGCACCCTCTCCCATTGTTCTGACAGACTTCCAAAGGAAGCTTCTGCAGATAGCATTGGAGGCACTCAGCACACAAGCAATTCCTGTGTGAGAAGGCCCGAATCCACTCATGACCTTTAGGAAGACAGTCGGGCTTGGGGCTTCTCGGAGTGCCTTCGGAATTTAGCGCCTACTGTATTGTGCTTTCTCTGGCCTTCACAAGACTGTGAGGACTTTCCACGCTCCCGCATCGTCTCCCATTTTGCTCAGATGCTGCTGCTTTCAGCAGCCAGCTGCAGCACCCTCAACGGCTTGTCGGGATCCCACGCAGGGGCTTAGAGACATGCATAAAAAGGAAGCATCGCAAAAAAGTTTGTGCAAGAAGGAATTGGCTGTGTAGCCCCAGCCCAAAGCCCGAACAAGATTATGAGATTCCCTGCCTGGCGTAGGATGATGTTGAAGCACCCGAAGTTCACGGAGCTCCTGCGCGGCACGGCGTGGGGTCTCCAAGGTCTTCGGAGTCTCGCAGGAAACCCCGTAGCGGCATGCGGCGGCTGAGGCGAGGCCTGGCGGAGAAGTTTGCGGAGAGGGAACTCCAGTGTGGACCACAGCCGGGCCGCGGTGTGTGCAAGGAATCGAAGAGAGATCCCAGAAGAAGAGCAGGAAGTGCGGATTTGTGCTGCTAGCACGTCCCATTCGGAGGGCTGGCTGGGCGAATTTTGGATTTTGCTGTCGCAGCACAGGCCACTCCTGTGCCCGGCACCCAGGAGAAGGCAAGAAAGCACGGTGCTTCAGCCCTGGAAACAGAAATTGTTGTGAGGTTGGTGCCTGCCCAGGTGCCGACCTCTCGCGTCCTTCACCTATGCCCCTGGCGTTGACAGGCAGTTATGGAGCTTGGAATAAATTCAGAATTTCTGAAGTGCTTCCCTGTCCAGGTCGAGCCTTGAAGCCCGAAAGAGAGGTGACGGACGCTCTGAAGGCGGTTGGGCATGTGATAGTGGTGCGAAGACTACAGGGTGTGCCGATGCTTGCCCTTTGCATCCCTGAGCACTGCAATCGCTTGCGGAGGCTTTCTGGCGAAACTTCGTCGAGGCAAAATCCCAATGCTGTGCTCATCGATTGTTCGTGTCGTGCAGCGATTCCCTTCAGCTGGGCCAGGTGGAGACCAAGAATCGGGAACTACGCCTGCTGGCGTTCATGTGCCTCGGGATGGAGCGTTCCGGGGATGTGTGGCCGACTTAACGGCAAGCGATGCCTGACCCCGGACCTCATGTCATGCTTTCCGAAACCAGGAACAAACCGATTAAACCAGCACGGGCACTACTTGCCCGCCCCAACACCCATGACTGGGCGTGAACTAAGCCAGGATCTCGGCACAACGGTGTTGGAATCGCAGACACAAGCCACCTCCCCAAATCCACACTTGGCTTGCAATTCAATTCCGATCTCAACCAAAGCTCCTGACTCCTGACCACAACGTGGACCAAGTGCCTAAGTTCAACGCAAGACTCACAACCGTGACAACCTAACTCCGTTTGCATCATCGGGCAAAGGAGCAGGACGTCCAGCCCTCTCTGTCAACATGCCTGACTGGTCAGAAAGAAAGGAATGGTTATGCTTGGCTTCGGGATTGTGGAGGTGTTTCGGTTTAGTTGGGGAGAACATTGCAGATGTTGGCGGGGTTGGCAGCTGTGATGGAGTTGCCATTTCTTTTGGGTTTGGTGTAGATTGTTGGGGCTGCTTTGGGTTTAGAAGTTTAGATGTTTTGCAAGGCAGAGGGTCATGCGGCGATTCCTGAAGACCGGGTTTGAGATTGGCTGCAGACCCACAGCACGTAGGCAGGTCGAATTGGGCATTCCGAAGTCGCATCTGGTGTTTACGACTACAAAGGATACCCTTAACCCCTTTCATCGTCACTTAGGCCGATTTGCATCACGACTTGGCAGTACTAGTAGCAGCATCTGGGCCTGGGCATCTCAAGTGGCAGCGGCAACCCGCCCATGAGCCGCCCGAGAGGTACCACCATCTACGGGATCCAGCACAGCCGGGTCAAGGCATCACAGTCCCCACGCTGATTGAACGCTTTTGATGTTCTCTGTCTTCTGTCTGGCTCATCTTGCGTGCCTTCATGCTTTTTCCCTTGTTCGGCGTGGCTTCCGAGATTGAATAGGTTGCCCAACTGGACAGGCTTGTGTTTAGATCAGTCGAGATGACAAGTGGAAGAGCTTCCCAGTCGATGATTTCAAGTCATATGAGACTAGGCGAAAGTTCGAGAAGTCCAGAAGTGTGCTTGCTTGCTTTGTATTTCGAAGTCATGAAAGTTGGAACAGTCGCATAGCATCGCAGTCTGCAAAGCTGCATCAGCAAGCTTTTCCGAGTGATTCTTTCCGGGGATTGAACCGGCAAGTGCATATGAGATCATGTCTGGTCCCTGCCCCTGATATTGCCCTACTGAGTCGCTTGATGCAGGCTTGGAGGGCACCACATGCCAGGAGGACATAGACGAGTGCGGCCCTTACGCTGACATGTATCTTTCTGCTGTTCTTGCTGCTACAGGAAGCCACCTCGCATGCAGTGCTTACTCACCCTTGTCTGATTGTGCCATTGCCCTTGATGAGGCAGCGCCATCGTTGGTTTGAGTGTCTTATTTTTCGGCCTGTCATAGGCTGCAACATGCTGAGTCGTTACCGAAAGACTTTCGGAGCAAAGCGCAGATTTTTACCAGTTCGTCGAGCCCGGGCTCCAGTGTTTCTACTTTCCCAAAACTTTGGGTACTTGCGCATAGAGAGCTTGGCTCCGTCAGGCAGCGCAGGAGCATGCGCAGAAACAAGGGGCATGCCACGAGAGCTGAAGAATTGCCATGATTTGATTAAGGATCTGCGGACTGTTGGCAGAGCAGTTGCCGGTAGCGCACGACGAGGCCGACCCATTTGGTCAAACGCAGTGTTGGCATGAAGAGCCATCAACCATCGATCTTGTTCGTTCCCCGAACATCCGTGACAAGAAAGGCCAAAGCAATCAGAGCCAGAGTATTGCAAGGTCCTGGTGCTTTGCATCGAGGTCTTCTTGTCCCTGAGAGCTGTTCATGCGAAGGAACAGGAGCCCCAGCTATGAAACACGGTATTTACGAGGGAGGGTGAGTTGGAAACGTGAAGTCATGCATGCTGCGGTCGTTGCCTTGCCAGGCAGCTGGGGTGTCCAGGCCTGAAAATTCGTGCTTGGATGATGTTGCGCTTCATGGCAGCGGCAGTTTGAATGAAATCATGAAAGGATTGCGAGCATTCAGCCGGAGTGTCTTTACTTGCTTCGCCTCGCCAGGGTCACAGTAATGCCACCCCCCCGCCAAGCTTTCTTGCGCTGTGAACGCTTTGAGGTGCAACTCCTGCGACTTCGCGAACCTCGGGTTCCCGACTTCGTGGCAGATTTGGAGGTCCCACATATTGAAGGAAGCGTGTGGGACCCTTGTGATGACTTTGAACAGCGCGGGACGAAGCTGTTTGCTCAATACCAGAGCTTGGCAGATTGAAAGTAGATAAAAGCCGTAGGCTGGGACATGCCCTTGGCGGAAGAAAGTCTAGTAGCTGTCGTGTCTGCATTGTCAGCACGAGGAAGAAAGCATATGTTGCGGGTTGCTTCGTTTGGCAACTAAACACTGCTTAGATTCTGGGGAGCCGATGTGCGATCAGCTTTGCGGAAGCTTGCACTGAAGGGTCCTTCAGCCGCTCTCATGCAGATCCAAGGAGTGTACTGTAGAGGGCTGCGATTAAGGACACTCTCTTCTAATTGCTGGTGAGGCTCAAAATGCAAAGCTGCCACACGGTTAGCGCGCCTTTGACTTGTCTTCCCGAGCTCAGGCCATGGAAGTACACATTGCTGAGCTGGAGAGCAAGCTCGCGCAAGCACGTGTCGAGGCTCTTGAGAAGGCCGCTTGGTTTGCAGTCAGTCATTCTGCTGCAGGTTCTGTGACTGCTCTGTCGTGACGGCCGGCATGTAACCTCAGGAGCTAGCAGCAGCACGAGCCCGACATGTGGCCCAATCACATGCCCAGGCGTGGATGGGCGAAGCATCAGTCTTGGTTTTCTCTCGTGTGCCCTCGAAGCAGGGCGTGGCCCAATTTGCTGATGACGCCCTTCAAGCAGTGCCTGCCTGTCTCGAACAAGTGGCACCACCAACATCACCGGAATCTCCGGCCTGTGCCAGCGAGGGATCCCATCAGGTTGTGCCATTAGTGGACATGGCACCAGCCCTACAAGCTCCTGAGACACCCTCCGTGCCATTACCAACACCGGCGAAACGGCAGCGCACTTCAGAGGCTTTGGTCGAGGATCCATGTCAATCCGGGCCATGCATTTCACTAGACCAGACCCCGAAAGCATCGGTTGCTCGTGGAAGTTCCGAAGCGGTCGTTGTGCTTTCCGGCGATGGAGCATCATCGTCAAAGGGCGATCAGCAGGCACGGGACCTGTTTGTACGGTGTGACACAACCTGGCTCTTCAAGCCTGGGGGTTGCAGGATCCGAAGACGCAGCAACTTGTGGAGATGGGTTTTTCCCGACGGAGTGTTGAGCTGGCCCTGCAGCAGAACAGAGGCTGAGAGTGGATGAGAGTGGAGTCCTGTTCAAAGGTGTAAAGCCATAGAGGGTCCGCAGCGCGGATTTTGTTCTGGCAGGATCTGCAGAGCTTGCAGTGGGCCAGCTACTGAAGGAACTCGAGGCCTGCAGCGTGCTGGTCGAAGCTACTGATATCCAGCGCGGCACTTGTGCAGGATATGCCATCTCCCCTGGAGCACATGCAGGCTGCCAGCAAAGCAATGCGTGTCGGCGTCGGGTGCATGCCCAGAGAGGGTTGAGCTTGCAGCTGCCGCAGCTACATGAAGGCAGATGGCAATAACCATTGATGAATTGAAGCTTTGAAGCTTTCGCTTGTCTTTGTCGCAGTCGATGGGCTTCGATGCCAGTGCTGCAGCTGATGCGCTGCAAAAACATGGCAGGATAGGTGCCGCAGTGCAGGACCGGTGGATGTAACGTGGTTTTGAAGGTGTTTGTGGTTCGGTGGCAGGAGCTCGTTGTAGGCCGAAGCCACAGCCAGGCACTGGGCCTGGGTTTTGCTAAGTTTTGTCAGTAGGATCCTGGTGCAGGCTCGGACCGACAAAAGCTTGACATGCAGAAACTTATGCAGATTGAGCATGCTAGCAGCATAAGGAGCTTGCTTGAATAGACGGTAGCTGGCGCATCACTGTTGGTTTCTACAATTGCTGCATGTGCACCGCTGTTTCGGTGTGTGAGCAGCACGAGGTTTGCCAAGTGCGCCAATTGGGAGCAAGCATCAGGGCGCACACCGAAATCTTCACATATCCAGACATTGCGTTCAGGGCTGCGCAGTCCATCAGCCTTGCGGGTGATCTTCCGTCTCGGAGTTCGTAAATAGCACGGAGAGCCCTGCGGGAGGCTTCCGGTCCGTTGCCAGAGCCGACTTTCGAGAAAGGCCGGGACATTCGTGCAAATTTTTCTGTCGCCTGTATCGGCACCTGGTTCAGGACGCGAGCCCGAAGCCTCGCAGTCAGAGGCTCCAAACGGAATGTTTGTGGGAAGACAACCCCTCGGAACTTATCCAGGGTGCTGCAAAGCGTGTTCGACGTGATCCATGTGCGTACCCCAGCCTCCGTGCCATTATTCGGTTCTTTCATGTTCTTTCCATTTGGGTTCTGGAATGCTGGTCGGCTGGCCGCAGAGGTGAGATCAGTGCAGAGGGGGAGCCTGTTTTGGAGCTGCCGCTGCCAAACAAGCTCTTGAATCCGGAATCTCATCCAGGGAAAGAGGCAGGGAGCGCAGGGCCAGTCTTGTGCCTGCATAAGTGGGAGTGATTGGCAGCAACATGGATCTGCAATTGCTGCACAGTCTATAGAGGCCACTGAGAAGAAGGTTGAGCACAGCGAGGCAAGGGCTGCACGGCCACTGGTAACCCAGCTCTTTCGCAGGTACTTCACCAACTCTTCAACTCTTCATACATAGGAAGCACTAGAAGCTGCTGTGGCTTTTCTCTGAAGGCAACGTGCAGCAAAAGGACCCTAGAAGCAATATGCCACACCTTGCTGCAAAGGGGGGCTGGGGCCCTTGACTGCAAACGATCTATTGGCTACTGTAGGCAGGCAGGTTCAGCCTGGCTTTCGCGTGACGACATGCCCAAGTTAAAGTAGAGATGAGAGATCCCCAGCCAGGCGACGGCTGCAACTTGCGCAGATGCAGGGAAGCGTCCAAAATCCAAGGCAAGTATGAGTAGGTAGTGCTTTTTTGCTGCATGGACCTAAGAGCAATCGGATTCCAGGGAGAGGACCGATAATTTAACCGCATCTATCGTTCTGTGAGGCCAAGCCGAAGTCGAAGCAAGAACCGGCTCCCAAGAAGAAGGTCGGCTGCAATAGTGAAGTCTGTGGCTCCCCGCCTCTGGGTCACAGGCACAGCTGAAGGGAAGCATAGCCGCCGTCTTTGAGGTTCCGAGCTGCAAAAGGACATAGGAAACATGATGGGTTGCTACTTCGCAGATTTCGCAGTAGCCGATCACCAGCTTCCGTTTGTCATGGCACTGGCTTGTGTGGAGCGTTTCCCATCCATGTGTCCTGTCCCATTGCGTCCGAGGGGAGCATGTTGACGACCGAGAGAACGATCCGTGCAAAGCCCTCCATGCCCCTCGCAGAAGACAATGCGTGCATCACCCTTGCCCAGGCAGGCAGCATTTGTGCAGAACAAGACAAACTTAGAGTCATCGCCATGCGGCATTGCATAAACCTGTGCAGCAACGTTTGTGTGAGAGGCTACCGTATCTCCAGACTGCAGGGTGGTTGCAGAGGGAAAATGTGCAGCCGCCGTGGGCTTACAAGACATTCGTTGTCATTGTGGGTTGGCTGTGAACGGCGCACGCATCCCCTGGAAGCTCCAGGCAGATGACGAGGCAGAGGTGGTTAGGGTATTCAAGGCAGGCAGGCGTCGTTCCTGCATGTTTGAGATTCGTATCCCTGTCATTGCACAGCCGGACGCGGCCAGGGCAAAAATTCGGAAAGTTCTTGGATGCTTTCGGCTGGCTACATCTCATCATGAGGAGCTCTTGCAACAAGTGCAATTCACAAGGCAGCTTCAGGTCCGTGATGTCAGCATCTCAAGGAATGCAAATGCTCAGATGCGGCGCGATCTGCAAGCGGCCAAGCTCAGGCAAGAGGAGCCTGGATCATGGTGGCTTCGTGTCATTGCTTTCAAGAAGCACCTTGACCCTGACAGGCTGCCGGCAGTGCTGGATGCTCTCGTTGGCAGCGTGGATTGGGCAGCTTGGCATTTTCAGAGGCACAGAACCGCTGCGCTTTTCCTGTGGTATCCAGGCTGACCAGAATTCCGTCAAGCGGTTGGCACAGAAGCTGTATCTTGGCAAAACTTGTTCATTGAGATCGACATCACACATGTCGAGATGACTTCTGCATACTTTATGGCAGGCAGGACTTGCAAGAAAGATGGAAGGGTCGCTCCCTCACTACCGCATGGCTTCCTTCATAGCCGGCCAGTAAAAGCACCCTGAAAGCTGACTGGCTGTCCAAGATGGACGACGGCCAACGAAAATCGAGCACCACGCGTGCTTGCTGGAGCTTCGTTCGGGGAGCAGGTGCAGAGAAGGCAGCACAGGCAGCGCCCTCTGGATGCACGCCAACTGCAGAGATCCGTCGTGAGTGCGTCGTCAGGCCTCGAAAGCATGTGGACAACGGGGCGCCTGCAGAGCTATTTCGCGGAAGCCTGCGAGACGCAGGTCGGGGCAGATGCAGAGCCAAAGCTCGCCGTGGCGCTTTGCTCGTCAGGAGATTCTCTTGGATCTGGTAAAGCACTTTCCGAATCTTCTGAACGAGACTGACGGGGAAGCACCTCCCGAACTCGTGAAGTACTCCACAGGTGTGGAAGCCTGTGTATTCACTTGGTTTCGGTGCAGGGGGTGCTGTCAGGAGCATCTGCCACGGTGCAGACCGTCATGATGGTTAATCATATGCCAGCAACTTGGTTTTCGGATCACTGTCTTCCTCTTGCGGGGCTTCGGTCGGCGCAGTGCAACCACAGTGACCAAAGGTGGTCGAACAGGATGATGATGCCGGATCAGGAAAAGCGAGTTCCATTCAGCTGCCCGGCAACAGTTTGTGGGTTGGGCCTGGCTGGGCCTGGTCGACGATGAGCCATTGCGGATCCCAGGTGTGGACTTGAAGCCGCTCTTCTTGCTGCTTCTCCGTGAGATCCACTCTGATCCTCTGAGCGCAGTGTCATTGTCGGCGAATGCGCCCTTCTGCCGCAATTCACAGTAATTGGACCGATTGCGAAGTCAGGAATGGCCTACTTTTCGCAAAGATGCAAAGCTGTTGCTCAAGATTCGAAGCGTCAGGACCTGTGTGTTGGATAATGTGAGTTCCACTCCGCTTTGCTCGGTCGTCTTTTCCGAAGCAGGAACAGCGGTGGGTGGGTGGCGCACCCAAAGACGAGAAGGACCGGACGGCAGCAAGGATTGCCGTCTCCTGATTAAGTGTCGCGGTATCTTTGCAAGACCTTACGTTTCGACAGCCACAGGACGGGCAAATCTTCAGAAGCGCTGCTGTTTGGTGAGCAGCACATTGACGCTGAGCTCAAGGCAGAGAGCGCCGGAAACTGTTGCCGGAAGCCCGCGCCGGAAGCCGCGCCGTGCAGGCTGCAGTCGGACTCCAGCCAGCCGCGCTCCTGGATGCGCTGGGTGGGCAGCAACCCTGGCGTGCGATCACGCAGCAGGAGATCGGCATCGAGGCCCGAGCTCCGAGCTCGACTAAGCGGCTTTGCGCACAGACGACGACCCGTGCAGAAGACGACAGGCTCCGGATTCACCGACAGAGGGGCTGATCCTGAAGTCAGCAGGTCCGCGCTTGTGACTTGCATCTGAATGCGTCTCGTCGCTTGAAAGCCCTCGACTTCATGTTTGCCACCTTCAGAAGTCGTGTTGACAATCGCTTGCAGGCGACGAAGCTACAATCATCGATCGGGAAGATCAGTTGCAGGCAATACGCTCAAGTCTGCTGGGGTTGGCAGACTGTGAACCAACAACCACGTGTAGCAGCGCGCGCGGAGGCCTTGGTGTCCCTGGGCGTTTTGCCCTCAGAGTGCCTTGTGAGGTACCGTCCAGAATTTCAGGCGATGTCAGCCCTCTACCGAGGTGATTGAGCGCCGCATCATGTTAACCCAGCAGGACCACCGGCGCCCCAAATGATCGGAGGATCTTGAAAGATGAACTAAACCCTTGCAGGTGGTGATGTAGTTGGCAGGTTTTGTTTTTCAAAACTGTTCACTTTCGTGCCGTCTCGCTCGCAGGAGAAGCTCGACAAGCCACGCTTCGTGCTTTCCCACTTCGGCAACAACCTGAGGCACCGATTCCTTTTCTATTCTCTGCTCCCTGCAGTTCCGTGGCACTTTGTTCGTTTCCAGGTCTTGGTGGTACTGCGAGAACTGTGCGTCTTGGCCACACGGTGTTAAGACTATCCGAAGGTGCAGAGCGTTAAGACTCTCCTTTCAGAGCTCCGTCGGAAACGCTTGTGCTTGCCTGGTGCCTCCTGCCATGGCATCACTGCTTTTTGACTCTTTGACTCCACGGTGGACAGTGGATTCTCCGGACCCGCATCTACAAGTTTCACACACTCGCTGCTGGGACTAGTGTGTTAGCCCAGGGCATGTGGCTGGATACACGCGATGCATCTTACTCTTCGAATACCCAGCGCTCGGTTTCTCGGCCGCCAAAGATGGTTAGATTCGTGAACTCCACATAGACGACGGTCGAAATGGGCAGTAAGCACTGAAGGCTCCGAGGAATCACCGCTGTGGCAAGCGCGATAGAGATCGTCAGCTGCATGAGAAATCGACCGCCAAGCCCACGGTCTTCAACATAGATCCTGGGCATCTTTTAGCGCATTTCGGATTTCCTCACAAAAGCCTTCTGGCACCTTCCGGCAGCTTCCGGGCCGAGGAGAAAGGTGCCGATTTGGGCTGCCACGTCCGTGCGGTGCAATATGGCACTGATAGGTTGGACCCGGCTCTTTTCCTGGTGTGCGTAGACTCTGAAATTCGAATTTCAAGGCTGATGCTGCAGCTCCGGGTCCCGATCAGCGCACTCCAGCAAATCGAGTACGCTGCAGGGGTTACATGTCAGCGCTTGAAGGCCAAGTAGCTGTGCTGCAAAGCAGAAAAAGCAAGATATATTGCAGCCTTTCGCGGAGAGGCCTCCGTTCGGATTGCCAGTGCTTGCCAGCACGATATGGAGGCTTCTTTGGGGCGTGTGCTGAGTTTGCTGCGACATCTGTGCGCGGAACGGCCGTAGGCTGAAGCAGAGCAGAAAGTGGAACAGGCAGGGCCGCGGCGAAGCAACAGACGAGCTGTCACACTTCGAAAGTACTGTCCTGGCACTAGTTCACTAGTTGCTGCGTGCAGGATGAATGTCCGATTGAGGAGGCTCCTTTGCTTTGCAGCGTGGTGGCATAGTGAGGTTTGGAGCTTTGCTGTACTGAAGGCCGAGGAGCAAAAGGAAGTCTCCGGCAAGGACTTCAGTGTACAGCAACGTCTACTTATGAATCCTGCATACTGTGCGATGGGGTACATAAAGCCGCAAAGCCACATCGCCCACGCGGACCGCAGGAGACAGCTCCACTCAAGCGTCGACGGACCGAGCTTGGGACGGACCAGACCCTGGGCAAAGAGATGTGGTGAACATGCAAGCCAGGTTGGACGGTTCGATGTCTTGACCGGTAGCTTTAGCCGCTCTCTTGACATGTTGGGCAGCTTTGCCCAAACCCTGTCTGGATCTGGCTTTGGCTTTCTTCGGAGAGCATCGGACTCATCGTTTTCGTTCTCTTACGTGTTAAGGAAAGAAGGTGCATGTGCGAATCGGACCGCTAACCTTTGCAGCGGATGTAGCCGCAGTCCCGATGCATCCTGCTTCTGAGGACATCGACAGCCGGTTCAGCACGGTTTTCGATCTTGTCCTGCTTGGACTTGCCACAGGCCTGCAATTGCCAGCACCACTTGGGGAGCACTGCCAAAGCAGGGACATGTCACATTCACAACCTCATGCAGCGAGTGGCAGGAGGCCCCGAAACATGCTTGAGGTGTTTCTGCAAAGCTATTGTTCAGAGTACTTTCACCCGATTCTCACATATTCTCACAGTGAGCATTAAAAGCAAAAGCAAACGAACAAACACGCACACCAAAAACAAAAGCTACTGATGGTTATGGCCCGGTTGTTGTGGAGATGACGAGTCTGTTATAATGCTGAAAGTCGGAGACGAGTTCTGCTGCTGCTGTTGCTGCTGCCGTTTGTTCTTGACTTGCCAAGGAACATCATCAAGAGCATCATAACTCATCCCACACTTCCCCAATCACACTCCCAAAAACTCACAACCATAACACTCGATTCTTTTGGTCTCTTGACCCTTGAGCCAAGTTCGCACCGATTTGTGCGTGTCATCCTTGCGCGGGTGCCATGCACCCGTGCACGAACTCTGAGGACTTGACCTTGGTACACTTCTCGGATTTGTGCTTGCTTTACAAACACTCCTCCTCAGCGTACACTTCAAACGTCGTTTGTGCTGTATGCTGCCTCGATCATATAAGCACAAACTGCCTACCACTAAAGATTACCTTGATCGCCCTTATCATGCAAAGCAACACAATTGCTCATGTCAGGTACCCCCGCGACCTGTAATGCCATCTTTCTTGTTTCGGGGTGTTTGTTGATTCTTGATGCCCAGTGGCTTCAACTGGCGATCTTTGCAGCTTTCTCCAGTGGATTTAAACAAAAGGATATTTAAACTACTTGATTTCCGGTCTTACTGGACTATTCCTTCGGCAAAACCGGTGAGTCATGCACATTTCGGAGCTCTCCACCACTCTCCGGGAAGTGAAAGCTCTTCATGTTTCTAAATTCAGAAGCTGAACTGAGGAGACCTAAAAAGTGTCTCATGTCAATCTGCTCGTAGTGCAAAACGTGTTAGGTTTGCTTGTGGAGTCCGGCTTTCTCTCGAAGGATTTGTAACCGGACCCTGGGGAGAGTCTTCGTGAGAAGATCTGCCACCAAGCCTTCCCCCGGCTCGTGGATGACCGCAGCGCCAAGATCATGAATTGAATCACGCAGCCAACTTGCTCGTAATGCAACCCCCCGCGTTTTCCACTTCAAAGGCTGAAAGCTCTCCCTCAAAGCCAGGATGATAGCAGCTGAGTTGTCACATCTCAGCGTGATTTGAAGCGCATGTCCTAACAGCTGGTCCACTGCTGATTGCATGCGACCTCCTTGGCTCAAACACTCCGACATGGCAACCGTCTCTGCTTCGGTGGCTGACCATGCAGTGAGCGTCTGCTTTGTGGATGCCCAATCAAGAATGCTAGATCCTATCATGTACACCATCCCAGACCTTGACCTCCCAGCAGTTGGAGCAAATGACGCGTCAGAAAAACATGTGAAC
>CAJNJA010050364.1:0-55819 GCA_905231915.1 Symbiodinium necroappetens
TGGGGTTTAGGGTTTAGGGGTTAGGGGTTTTGGGGGGTTTAGGGTTTAGGGTTTAGGGTTTTGGGTTTAGGGTTTAGGGTTTAGGGTTTTGGGTTTAGGGTTTAGGGTTTTGGGTTTAGGGATCTCGGTTCGCCCGATTGCTGTTCCTCCTTAGCAGGAAACGAGGCCTTCGGCAGTACAGTTTTATAAGACTGACACTAGAAGGAAACTGACGGAGACAGCTTCCAAACATGAGGTGCAGCCTGAAAAAGACATTCCCTAAACCCTGCCTGCCATAGAATGGCCCTAGAATCAAAACATACATGGGGGGCTTCCCAAAATTCGGGACCCGAATATAGTACCCTAAATAGTAGGATCCTTATTATCAGGACCCCAAAATTAAGGTACCCCCTCTTTTCGAAAAAGAACCCACATGGGAAAGTGGACAAGGCGCGTCTGCAGTGAAGGGAAACTTGGAGTTTGTTGGTAAACTCAAACCTTGTCTCCTCGGGCAGGCCCCTTTAAAACCTCTGACGCACAAACCCCTACATGATCATCGTTATCATTATGTTCTATGTGTCTATGTCTATTGTTATTATCGCTAGATACTTTAACTTGCTTGTTATTATTATTATTACTATTATTATTATTGTTATTACCCTGAGCTGCAAAGCCAAAAAACCATGCCGAGGTGCAGTGATGAAGCCACCACGGCATTCATCCAAAGAGTTCCAAAGAGTGTCGACGCATCCTCGGCCACAGGGAAGTTGTGCACTGCAGGGGTGTACTATGGGGGCTTAAGAGCACGTCCTAAACCCTCACACCGCCCCAGCCCCGAACCCTGTAAATTCGAGGGTTGGAGGTTTTTTGCAGGGCAGATGAAGGCCTGTACTTTCGGGTTCAGGGCCGAGACTTTTGGGATCAAAGCTGAGTCAGCTGGGGGGTCCTTTGGGTTTGTCGGGTTGGAGTTTAGGGCTGAGGATTTTGGAGAATAAACCCCCTATTGGGGTCCTGCTTTTATGGCCCTCAAAAAGAGGGGCTTACCAATCGGGGGCTATCACGCAACCTTGCTGTAGTAGCGCACTACAAAGCATACGTGCACGGCGCCCGAAACATACGGCAAAATCATTGTCGACACTCGTGATCCGAATCCACCGTTTGTTGTAGAAGAAAGACATAAAAGCCTATTCGAGCACAAGAACAAATCTATAATTAGCAGAACCGTCTCAAAACTTCGCACAGTCGGCTCTTGTGAGGCAAGCTTGATTGAAGGTCCCTTTAGGGTCAACCCTAAACTCTAACGAGCCTGACAGGAACCCTGACTTAGCCCAAGGGGAGTCCCACGACTCCCAACCATCGCCACCTTGCATGCCAAATGGCCGGTGTAGTCTGCATACTCCAAGAAATTCGCCTTCGGTTCGAAGACTCGGGTAGTTGTGGCAGGCAGGATTGAGGGTTTAGGATTAGGGTTTCGGCACTAGGGGTATCGAAGACTTGGGTGATTGTGACAAGCAGAATTTACGGTAAAGGCTTTAGGCTTTAGAGGTAGCAACACAATCTGGGCCGCTGGTTCGTAGCCTCCTTTCTCCCTGAAATCGGTACGAGAGGCGGGATAACCAGAAGTCTAAATACATGTGCGTTTCTGACAAGCACGAAGCAACTGACAGTATAGATAGCCACAATCGGGATAACGGTATGCACGACACAACAGAGATCAACGCAACACTGCTACAAATTACCACAGGGAAAAGTATCCACTGGTATCTATCTATCCTATCTACTTGCCCACCTACCTTCCTTCCTTCCTTCGTACGTATGTACTCACCTAACTATCGATCTAAATATCTATCTATCTATCTATCGATCTATCTATATGTCCATGAATCTAGGAATCTAGGATCGTCAAAGGGATCCGGATTTTGAATCTACAATGTTGTGACATACCATGACATACTCAATCTCCCTCCAATCAATGATGGGGTGCTACACCTACGGTTCGGGTTTCAAGTTTAGGTCTTGGTTCTAGAAGCCCAGTTGCCTCTAGAATGGGCTACTTAAGGTTTCGGGCTCTGTCGTCCAGGAAGCCTCCTACCCCCGACCACCCCACATCGCTTGGACTGTTTGCTCGGAATTAGCTACACAAGGAAGCGACAGGAACGCCCCTAAACCCGAAACCCTAACCCGATCACAGAAGGATCCCCGATAGCACTTTCGGGCTTTGCAGGCATTGCAGGTTAGGGGTTTTCATTGCGTTCAGGATTGCCAAAGCGGAACCTCCGTAAGAGATAGAGGGCCAATAAGGGATCTGCGTTTAGGGTCTGGGTCAGTTTGTAATAGGTTTCAGAGGCTTGCAGTTACCCCGGAACCCTAAACCCCAAATCCCGATACACAGTAATCCCTCAATGCGAAACACCCCACCAGCGAGGGGATCCCTACTTCTCACGACCCGTACCCCATGCCGCTAGACTCCGCGCATGATGCCGCGAAGCTGCCAGGACTTCCTTTCTACAGCAGCCATTGCCATCCGGATCCAATGCAAACCTTGCTCTCTGAGCTTATGAGGTTTATATAGGTGGCTTCGGTTGAAAGTCTTTGTGGTTGCCCTGTATGATAGGATAGGCTCCGAATACTGCCAGTCAAAGACATCTGCGGCACCAAGGTGATCTTGGAATCTCGTGCTGCCTTGGTGCACAAAGAGCCCCCAAAATCCTAAACCACAAAAACCCCCCAAACCACTTCCTCGCGCATTCAATGATTCAGACAGGGGCCATAAGCAACAGTTCGAACAGCTGCTGGGGTAGATCATGCCATTAACTTTTCCTTTAGTATCTTTCGGGACTGTGTGCGCGAATATCAACGAATTGTGCAGACCTTCTTCAAGCAAATCCTCCAAAGAGCCGCCAAAGGCCCGACAACACGCCATAAAACCGTACATCATCAAGGTTATGTTACGCAGGGGCTTTACCTTTTTAAACTCAGCTACAATGGACAAGTATCCGGCGACATGACGGTCCCTAGAGGCCCTAGAATCCCTAGAACCCGTCCTTTCATGGAATGTTATTGATTCCCTGCTTGAGGTTCGGGGTTCTGGCGTGCGGTGTGGTCGCATTGACAATTAACGCCCGTTCACGGTTCTAATTACTGCTTATCCGAACAGATGGCCATCATGTCCATCACGCAGTTGGAAAGCTTGAAGTGTGAAAAGTAGCAGGATGCAGAATTGAACAGGACCATAGTGCCATAGTGTCACCCCTAAAGCCTTGCCCGAAAAACTCCCAAGCCCCTGCACCCTTCCACCTTAAGCAGAAGCCCTCTGCCCAAAACCCATCTTCCACAAATCCTCCAGAGACACAAACCCGAAGGGTCCTCTGTACTGTCATGGGGGATACTTCCCTAAATCATGATAGCAACTCCTAATATTATTATAAAGCCCTACAGTCTACGATATCGGCAAAAAGGACCCTTCGGGAAGGACAGGCATACCACTCCGAAGCCCAGGAACCTAAAGGCCTCCAGTGGACCCCCGTACCTCGAACGGGCTCGTTTGGATTCTGGGTGGGTTTGAAGTTGTTCTTTTGGTGTTTGATCTTCCCTAGCTAGGGTCCAAGGGAAGCAAGAAGAAGGCGCTTGGGTTTAGGGCAAGCGCATTGTAGTAGTATTTGAAGGGTTTAGGGTTTAGGGTGGAGGGGAGGGGGAATACGATTATGGTTACGTGGACCCTCATTTCGGTGTGCAAGCTTGATGTCGTTAAGCACTCGAGGAATGGCGGGGCGGCTGCTTGCAGCCCTATACCAAGGGTCCGAAGTACCTATAAGGAGGATACTTACCCAAACCATAATAGTAATTCCTGTTGTAAAGACCCTCGAAACTTAGGGCCCTTGGGGCTACACACCCTAACCCTAAACCTTGTGCAGGGACTTCGGCTAGGGGTTGCAGCGCTCGAGTAACTGGTAAAAGCGACCCCAGTAGAGTCTTTCTATGCTATGGTAAGAGTAGATAGACAGATTTTACCCTAAGACCCGGCCAACTCCACTCCCACGTACCAAAAAAAAATACAACATATGGCAACCGCAAAAAAAAGGCCCAACGACACCGAACGGTGTTTGCTCCGAGCCCGGCAGTACCTATGAAATCCCTCGGCCTACGAAACGCTGTTCAGGGTATAGGGTTTAGGGGCTTCAGGGTTTAGGGTTAGGGGTTCAGGGCTGTAGGCCTTTAGGATTTTGGGGGTTCAAAGGATCAACGTCACTTATCCTGTAGGATTTAGGGCTTCAGCTCAGCGTATATCTACAACATTCTTCAACCCCTGCAGGTTCGAGAAGGATTCCTGGCTTCAGGCACATCAAATGCCTCGAAGGACCGAAATACGGAGTCAACTCCGAGAAATCAGATGTATGTGTGTATCCGATGGCAAAGCCTTAAACAAAAAAATAGAGACTCCTGAAGAAAGAAAGCGTGAACCCTAGCTTAGCCGAGCGGCTCGCGAAAGCAGATGTGCCGGAATTCCATCAGTGCACCTTTTGGGCTTTCACGGCTGCGCGTTTAAGGTGCAGAGCTCACTCAGGCTTTACCCAAAAGGCCCAACAGTTTTTATAGAGTATGGTCTGTAGGCCCAAGAGCCCGAAAAAAACGAGTGCTTAGAGCCTTCGGGTTAAGGTCGGCATTAAGCTTGAATCCGCGGCTGGGTGTTACACCTAGCGTTTAGGGTCCACGCATCGGGACCGGGGGTGTAGGTTTCGGAACTTGCATTAAGTCATTAAGATCTACACTTAGTCAGATTGAAGTAGCTAAGCCGGAGTGCCAGTACTCTAAGTCTAACCCGAGCCCCTAAACCTCAAAGCCAGCACTCGAAACCCCAACCACAAACCCAAAATATCCAAAGACCCCACTAAAACTGGGGTTTCGGAGAAAGCTGTATTGGGCATGTATACGGTTGCATAAGCCTGCTTTGGGTTTGAGAAAGGGGGGCAAACCCCAGCCCCAGGAGCCGAATCCCGAATCCCAAGTCCGGAAAGACTCTGTAGCTCCACTGCGTCCTTACGTTAAGCAACATATATCTTAAGTTACCATAGGGTCCTCATTAAGGAACATATCTTAAGTTACCATAATAAAGAAGCACTCGTATTATCCACTATAGATCTCAACTATGGTAACACAAGCTCCTTAACACGAACAGAGTCCAGTTTCGGGCGTCCAGGCTGTACGGACGGAGGTAGGGGCTTAGGGGCTTGCAGGGCGTAAGGTTTGAGGGTTGATAGTCCAGAAGTTGGATGGTGTGAATTGAAACTTGCAGAGATTGGAAGGCGTGTAGACTGTCAAAAGTCTTTTCGAGAACCTGAAAAAAATTCGCATAACGGCTTTGCTACTTTCCTTCCAGTTGCGTTTGTGGTTTGAAGCTATATACACTCCTCAACCGCCTGCACAAAAGCACCCCAAAAGCTTCTTTATTATTGTTGTGATGTGGCTTGTCGACGGAGTAAAGCTCCTTAGGGCTACAAGGCTCAGAAGACCCCGAATATGAAAGTTTCGAATCCCAACACCCTGGGCTTAGGATGTTGACGAGGGTTTAAGCGCTCTGGTGCAAGCCAGCGTCGATATGCTGGAGGATCCCACATGCCCAGCGTGATGAACTTCGACCCTTCGCAGTCCAGCACCCTGAGCTACTTCGAAGTTTGAGTGTTGGGTTTGGGGATAGGTCGAGCTTCGGGTTATTTTAGGGTATTAGCAAGGGTTTGGGGTTAAAGTTTAGGGCTTGAGGGGGGGGTAGGGTTTAGGGAGGGCTTCAACCTCCCGTGGCAAAGACTGACAGCACAGTACCCATGGCGAGCCGAGGCAATCCGCTTCGTTTCTTCAAAACCCTTGCGGTCTAAGTCAGTCTTGGTGGCTCCCTACTCTACTGATGTATATTGGTCTTAGCCAGCGAAGCGTCCTCTGCCACGTCTTTGAAGAGCTTGGGGTGAAGTGCAGGTACAGAAACGGCGGGAAAGTTGGAACATCGGCATGATCAAGCCCTTGAGCTCAGGTATAGAGAACCCCGGGTGCCCTCAGTACGACTATGGACTCAGGGCTAGAGGGGTCGGACTCAAAATCTGTTGCACTCACCCAAAATGCTTACAAGTTTGGTATTGCGAACTGAGTATGCCCGCGGCATTCGGGGCCAAGGATCCTTAAATATCATCAACAGTACGAATCCAATCGCCACGCCAAAGGGGCTTCCAAATGATGGAGACACGTTCGAAGCCCATGGTTCGTGCTGCATCGCCTCGGGTTCGAAGCACTCAAACCTCCTCTGGTATTTCCCCTAGACTCCTGCATTACATAAGGGAGTTTCGCAAATGACACGACTCCTTAATCGATAATAAGATCCTTGTTGAGCCCGGGACAGCCTGAAGCCACCCCCAGGCCTTAAGCCCTACACATCCCGTGACCCACAAGCCTAAATCCTGCATCCCCAAACTAGCTTGAAATATCAAAGCCGGCTCCCGACACAGGAAAGGGTGCGCGACCGGAACAGGACGGCTTGCAGCCAAGGGCTGCATCTTTCGCAGCATCTGGGTTTAGATCGAGACCGCCAAAGGTGCCTGCAATCATTGCCTTAATACCCAACACTACAAGACCAGCTGCGGGAACTCCCTTGATAGTTGGAGCCCCCGTCTCCTTACGCCTGAAGGGCTCCTGCCTCAACACATCAAAAAGCAACAGTGTCCTGTAGCTGTCGCCCGGGTCGCAGAACTGCACGAAGCCCACGCGACCCAAGCCTTTTGGGTCCTGGCAGGGTGCAGGGCCTAGCGGGTTGGAGGTTGAGCTTCTTCAGGCTCAACGTTCCGAAACCCGAAACCCTAAACCACGAACAAGGATCATAAATCCCGAAACCCTAAACCCCGAACAAGGCTTATAACCTTCCGTGCTAGGGTGCGGCACTTCTTATGAGGTCTGCTTCTCAACCAAGGCTTCTCTTCAGGAATCTCAGGGCTGGAAAGTAGCCGAAGAGGAGGACACCGTAGACTCAAGCAAACTTCCCTTTCGGAAGCGACTGCAGCCCCAGTTAAGGGCCCTACAGTTTGGTTTAGGTTTGGCGTTAGAGGATTTCGAAGAATGCAGGAAAGCTCGTCAGATTTTTCCTGTATGGGTCGAACATAGACCAGTTCCTGCAGAAAGGCTTGGGACCCCAAGCACCTGTGAGCTCCAATCCGAGACACAGTTGTGTATAACGATAAGGTATCTGCGTTGGCCCTCAAAGGGTTCTGTAAGGTTCTAGAGTTCTAGAGACGCACCTGTAGCTTTTTTTGTTTGGCCTTATACAGTCCCCACACGGGAACCGTTCAAGACCTAAGTACGTGCTACATGGGTGCATGGGCCCTTCGGCACCCGAACCCCGACCCTGAACGGACACACCGCCGATTACAAAGCCCAACACAAGCCCAGAAACCCGAAACCTTACTGCAGAATCCTGAAACCATCTGAAACCATCTGAAACCTGAACTCATGTAACCTAGACCCCACACAATTCTGCATCTATTTACAGAGTTTCCAAATCACTACACCTTAGACCTGAACCTGAAACCCTAAACCCTTAGCCCTTTCTCTAATAAAAACCGCTGGGGGGGCCAGAAACTGCCGCCAGGCTCGGACCAAACTGCCAAAGCGCCGACGGCCTCAGAGCTCCCGGCACGTTTAGGGGTTTAGGGCTTTCAGCTCTTGCTTTTTATTTGGATTTGTTTAGGTTCCATACTCTATAGAACACGGACTGTATTCAGGATATCGGACGTCATCTCTGAGTTTTCAGCTTCTGATGTTTGGTCTCGTTAGATTTGGACGTTTAGTTGTGTTCCAGTGTCCAGTGTTGGAAGCTGTTTGGTGCGGGGTGTTCTTTTTGGGTTAGACGGGCTCTTGTGCTGTGATATAACACCAGCAGCCTGCTACATGCATGTAAGTGGGCATCCAAGGCGAGAATTTGCAGGGATGCGTCCTGGCCATAGTGTAGTGCCTCCAAAAATAACATGATCAATGCTAGCTGAAACTCGACAGTTTAAGGGTCTTGCTTCGAGAATGCAATGAGCACCCTTCCCGCTCAGGTTGACGACTTACCCGTCCAACAAGTTTGCTCTAGAGCTAGGATTTAGGTGTATGTGGTGGGTAGTGCTATTGTGACAACAAGGTTACATGGAACCCGCATCAATGTGCTTGTCGTCCGGTGTGTGTGTGTGTGGGTCGAGCCATTTAGTATGAGTGGGGCGATCTAATTGGCTTTCTTCTCGGATACCCTTCAAACCTAAGCTCATTGGGCGCCGAGGGGTTTCCGAAAACCTAAACCCCTAAACTCTAAACCCCTAAACCCCTGAAAATCCGACTTCAAAATCTCCAGCTCGATCCAAGTTGCAGCAACCCTTGAACTTCTCGGTGTACTCGACTGCCTCTGACAGTCTCTGGAAAGATCTCCTGGCGGCTTAAGGTCGAAGGTTGTTGGGGGTCAGGGTTTGGAGTGTCTTGCAGGCTGAAGCAAGTGCCTACAGAGAAGAACTTAGCGACTGACCCCCATATATAGCCCCGATACAAGTATACATGTGCCCCAAAACCTTGTTCAATTCATTGGGGCCGCTGCTTAGATGGTGAGAACCTCGTGGATCGTCCCACCACACAAGTTTGTGAAATGCTTGCACCGTGCCTCTGCAGAAAGTTGGCACCGTCCTTGCAGGTGAGTGGGGTGGTTGGAAAGTAAACCATAGATGTCCCTAAACCCCGAGGCCCTAAGCTCTAACCTCCCTTATTGTAGGCGCTCGCTGGGGGTCCTAGTTGTAACCTCGTAAGGTCCTTCGGCCCAGAATCATCAACTTAGGCCGAGATGCCGGCGGGCAAATGCTGATGGCTCCGGTGCCAATGCTGTTGGCAACTGGAGAGGACGACCTCGTAGTTATTTTCAGGTCTGTAAGCCCTCAAACCTAAACCCGAAACCCCTTTTGCTACTGGACTCCAGTCTAGCCAGACTACAGGGTATTACATCAATCTAGGGGCCTTTCCATTTAGAAAAGCGTTTTGGGGGTCATGCTGCTATACTCAAAAAGGAAGGAACCCCAACATGGTATTGATAATTAATTAGGACCCTCGATCTTAAAGGGGCTTTTATATGAGGAGTCTCGGGATGCCAATTGACAACTCGTAGTTTCATACCTCAGGGCGCCCGTGTGAAATCAAGACTCCGTGATACCATGACAAAGCAAGGAATGCAGGTGCCTTAATCATTTGAATGGGGTTTGGGCTCCTTTGTCACATAGTCACAATAAGGAGACCTGAGGAATAATAGTGGTAATGATTTAGGCCTCAGTAGTACCAGGGTGAACCACTTAAGCTTTTTCTTGGTTGGGACACGTCTCCTGAACAAAGGCATACGAGCATAGGGTATGGTGCAGACTCGTAGATGTTTCAAGGCTCACGGTTTAGGATTGTTGGGCCTGCAACCATGCAGAAGAAAGGCAGGAAACAGCTTCAGTGGGCCAGTCGCTGTCTTACACGATGCTAAACGGACAGGTTGATTGCCGGCGGGAGGCAACCGTGCAAGAACTAGGTAACTAGGCCAAGCCTTTCCATGTAGCTACAACAAGAACTCGATCTATGGACTACCCTAAACCCTAAGCCCTAAACACATTAATGTCAACGTAAACTGGAGGGTGCGACTACGCCACAAATCACCCAACCCAGGGAGGGACCCACGGCCCAGTCCTGGCGATATTCGACAGCCAGAAACTCCACGCCCCGAGCTCATGCACCCCATCAACCACGAACCCCAAACCACAAACCCAAAAGTCCCCGACAAACCGCAAACTGCTTGTATCGGTTTAGAAGAATCGAATCGGGCTTTCGAGAAAGGGCGGCTCTACAGTTTATCTTCGTCTAGAAAACTCTCTCTCAACCACCTAGACCTTCAAGGTCTGAACCTACACATCAGTACTGAAGGGACTAGAGGACTTAGCAAGTGGGATTATCATTGCCGTAATTAACTTGCAATGAAACTTGCTTGAAAACGGAAGGAGTTCTTGCACTAATGATCATACTCATACCTGCCAGTGAACCCTCCAAGTACTACCACACACTCCAACATCTGCAGCTCTCGCATCCGAGTTGCACTGTGGATGGCCGCTGTGCAGGAGGTGACGTGAGGGGAGGCGTCATGACTAAGTGGAGCATTCGGCGACTCATTGTTTTACGGGTTTAGGTTTTGAGGATTTGGGGGTTTAGGGTTAAAGGTTTTTCAGATTTTGGGTTTGGGGTTGTGGCTTTGATTTGAGGTTGAGCCTCCACCTATGCAAGACATGAAGCTCTTCCTTGAATCCCGCACAGAAGGGCTCACAGCCCCCTGCAGGTCCGACTTAAAGACAATGACTCGGCAACTACTGTGAAGCACGGTTCGTAGCACGTCTCAGTCTCTGGGACTTGGGCGTTGGGGCTTCTATTCGTGGGCAGAAGATGAAGACTACCATAATACAAGCAACAAAAACGCGAATCCTAAGGAAGACCCAGATGCGGGGCGTGGAAGGCGTCGAAGGACCTGGTGACGGCCGGCTGGAGACCGGCGTTCCCTCGAGGCTTCTTGGATTCTTGCATGTGGGTTTTTTAAGGTTCTTAAGTGTTAGAAATCGTAGGATTTTGGTCCCTTTGGTTTTAGGGAGGTTAGGATTCTTGGGGCGGGCCTAAACCAAAACCATAAAGCCCCCCTAAGCCCGACCCTCAAACGCCAAGCCCTAAACCCTAAGCCCTGCAAGCCCTCGAACAGCGGAGCCCGCAAGCCTGAGACAAGAAGACCCGAAACCAGAAGCCCAACTTTACACACTCAAACTGTTGCAAACCCCAAGGCCCCATGTCATAAATTCTCAAACCTTACCCTTCTACCTTGTACTCCAAACACTCAAAAGCCCAAGGGAAAACACGGATTCAATCTTGGGTTCTAGAGTCCGAGATCAGAGCATGATTTGTTTTAGGGTTCAGGGTCTTAAGATTTTCGGGTTTAGGAGGATCCTGATAGGCTCCATGCGAGGCAGGCTCAGGGAGGACCTTGCATGCAAGCAACTGCAATGCAAAATTCCGATTAGTCTGAGGACGGCACAAGGGTCGGTGTGGGCACCACAGATCGGCCCCCAGGGAGCAAACCTGGTAATATGCTGCGTTTTCTCATGGCATTTGCTGGAAACTTCTGCAGACTTACCTTATAGTAAAAGTGCAGTACATGTGAGATCATGTCTTCAACCCGGAACTAAGACTTCTGCAAGTGGCTACCTCTTCTGAGCACTCCTGGACCGGGCCCAGTTTCTTGGCACCTCTGCCCGGTTTCGGGTTACCTTTTTTCTCCCCACGACGGTCTCAATGGCATCTGTTCACCCTAGGCCCTAGTATGGACCGTTCATCCGGTGGTCACCTTTTCCGCCTAAAACCTCACTGTCACTATCTATTACATACCATAGTCTGTTTCGAACGCGCAAGTTCCGATCCAGGAACCGTCAGCACCAGCCATTGTGGAGGTGGGCGGTATGGAACGTCAGAAGCAAACAAAAGTTGCAGAAGCAGAAAATACCAAAGAGAGGATTGCTGGGCCGAAATGATATAATTAGGCTGGCAGCTGGCAAGGACCGATCGGGGGCTCCTCAAAAAACAGCAAGACTAGGAGTCGCACAATTGCATCAGAAAGGAGATGCCGCTGTGAGCACGTTGAATTGGTAGCCCCATGCTCATCATCACGAAAACTCCTCGTCAATACCGTAAATCAGAAACGTACCTGGCAAACAAAATAACGTAAGCGGTATCCACATTGTGAGTGGAACGTGGCAGCGATGCTTCGAGTCAAAGCCAGCTTAAATGGAGCAGCAGTTGCAGCATAAGAGAACATGTTGTAACGGCGAGGATACAAAGGCTGACCCCCTAACGGCCCGTGAGAACAAACTTTAACAGCAGGAAACACCATATCCAGACTTGAAGTCGATAAGCCAGCGTGAAATGGAGCGGCCAGTCCATAGCAAAAAGAAAGAAACTAACGAAGACAGGTCTCGCTGCTGTGCTCGGGTCTTACATACCATAATGTACCATATCATATCGTATTTAGTGTCGTTCTTGTTCATCGTCATCGTCCCGAGTCACTCGGGGAGTGGGTCTGTTGCTCCTGAAACCTGAGACTGGCACGTTGGCCACAGCAGCAAGCTGGGATTAGGGTTTAGGAGTTTAGGGCTTAGAGTTCAAGGAAACCTACAAACCCTTCACCTCAAACGAACTGCTACAGGCACAACTCGTCGCCCCGATAATGCCATTCAAACAAAAAATAAAACAAAGAGCTTCTGTCGAGGCACCTGTTTGATACTAAGTTTACCTTTCAATGGAGGCTGTGAAAGGGATCAAGCCTATTTTGCGGATCGAGAACAACCCTCGAACCTTTTTTGAGGAGGGGCTGCAATGCCTAACCCTGTGTGCAGCGCGCATGCCTCGTCGCCCGGGAGCAAAGCCTCAAACCTAAACCTCTGAACCTAAAATCCCTAAACTTATAGGGCCTATACCCATAGGCCCCCAGGTAGTTCCTTTTTGTGGCTCATATTTAGAATCCTATACGGTAATCCCAAAAAGGAACTAATTAGGGGCCTATGGGTAAACCCTAAACTACAGCCCCTAAAGTCGCCAGGCGGCTGAAGAGCACGTCAGCGGCAGGGCCGGCATTGGTGGCCTGCCAGGCTCGGAACCTCAGGGCAGCCGAAAGCAACCCAATGTTTGTTTATGGTTTAGGGTTTTAGGGGCCTTACTAATTAGAATAGAGTTTTGGGGGCTCCTTATTGCAATTTATAGTGTATGATCTTCTCCAAACCCTATTCTAATTATTAAGGCCCCTATGCTATGCTGTCGGCTTCGGCCTTAGGGGTTTAAGGGTCTAGGGCCAGGGTATAGGGTATGGTTTGGAGTTTGGGTTTAGGGTTTAGGGTATAGGGTATGGTTTAGTGTTCGAGCGTAGGGCTGCTGAGACTACGAGTAACTTGGTGTGAGGAATACTGGTTACCATACTTCTGGGTTCAAGAAAACTCTTGTTGGTGTTCTTGCTTTCTTGTTACCTGTGTTCACAAGGGGCTCAACACTGTTGCTATGGTTCATGTACTTTGTTTTGGTCACCAGATGCCGTGATCATGGTAGTACGACACCCACCCTCACATTAACATCAAGCATCCTTGCAGCATGCTACTGGGCTCGACTGGCTTTGGATTGCAAGGTTTCCAAACACTGCCTGGACAAATGGCTTGCACCGGATTTCTCGGTCACTGTAGGCCTCCTTTACATTAGAGAGCTCTATGAAAGACTGCTATAGGGGATCTATGAAGGTTACTCTAAGGGATCTGGCCCTAGCGCAAGCATACTCCTGGTTCTGCCCTGTTAGTTTCTGACTGCTTAGAGTAGGTTTACGGTTTCGGGTTTAGGGTAAGCTCTGCAGAGGGTGGCATTGGTCGGGGCTTCATAGGGTTCTGTATGGTGTTTTCTGAGGACTATATCTTGTTTACCATTATTCAATTATTCGAATTGGGTCTTGAGGAGCTGTAAGCGCATAGGGTCCTAGGTTGGCAACGCAACGCACCTTATCCAGAAAATAGCCGTTCGCCATCAATGCCCAAAACAAATGGATGAAGGCTCCAAGTAGTAAGAAGTAAGGACAGCAACCTCCTGGACAGGTAACTCGGCTTCCCGGACTATCCAGTTTACGGCTTGCAGACAGACCAGGCGGCAAAACCCTAAACCCTGGATTGAAATGCCCTGGCGAATGATCGAACTCCGCATAGCTTGGGAACTCCCAAACCAAAACATCGTCACGAAGACATGCCCCCTGGTTCATGTAATCATATGTAGGGGATTCGCGGCAAGTTCTCCCACAAGAGTTCTACCCTAAGTTTGAAGCCTTTACGATTCGTGATTCACAATGTAGGAGTCTGAGGTTTAGGGTCTCGGGTTGAAGCTTCGGCGTTTACGGTTTGGGGTTTAGGGATTAGGTTTCGGGGTTGTAAGCGTGCCTCCACCGCTGTTCAAAATCGCTAAGGCTCTAAGGGTGCGTGTAAGTAGATAGTTTGCCCTAGCAATAGGTTTCTGCAGACGTACTTTACTTTACATTATCTAGGTACATATAGGCCCTTAAAGCCCATGATCGCCTTTTCGTACGATTTAGCAGAGCAAAGCAATGGATACTGGTCAGCAATCAACCAGGCAAGGAGAAATCTCAGTAGCAGTAGCAAAAGTAATTCCAACAACAACAACAACACTACTACTACCAAGACTTAGTGGTGCATTCCGGGCATCCTTCGGGATCAGAGAGCCCCCGACTTGGCCAGGCTTCAAGCAGGTACTTCCGAAGCCATGAACCACTCTAAACCCCCTAAAACCCTAAACCCCCTAAACCCTAAACCCCCTAAACCCCCTAAACTTCCCTAAACCGTAAACCCTAAACCCTAAACCCTACTCCTGGCCGCCGAGCCACAAGCGAGACCTCTCGGGCAGCGGCTCGGCACGTTTGGCGATCCGAGGCGTTTCCTTTGCTGTCAACACGATTGGGAACGAAATCCTGAAGCTCGAAGTCGATAGGACTCGTAGGATCCAGGTTTTTTGTTTAGGGTTTGGGGTTTTGTTGTTTGTTTAGGGTTTCGGTTTAGGTTGCTTGTTTAGGGTTGAGAGTTCAGGGTTCTTTGTTTTTGAACTAGTTGTCTGCAGGCCCGAAGGTCTCGAGAGGCATCCAATACCAGGACAGTTAGCGCCACATTAGGCCTAACCGGGGGAAAACACGCACTCAGGGTTTACGGCGTGGGGTTTTGGATTGGTTTATGGACTACGGAACTGCTTACTGAAACCCGACATGCCCTCTTACGTACAGGAGCGCCACACGCCCTAAATCAGACAGCCCAACACAGGCAGCCCTCAACCTGACAAACCTAGACCTATAAACCCAAAGCCTGAAATCGAATATGGGGCTGAACAACTTGCAATACTATTCATGATGAGGTTCCTTTTGTATAGTCATGTCGTACAGTATACACCAAAACCCTATCTGGTCATAGAGGCCCCCATACTACACCGCGCTAAATTCGCAAGGCAGCCGGGAGCTGCAAAGGCGCAACACGAGATGATCCTGAGCTGCAAGACTGGTCGTGTAAGATGTGAGCTCCATCAGACGCCTTTGAACACCTAATATAGGCGGGTTTGGGGGTTACCATAACTGTAATTAGGAACCTTAAAATAGTACTGATATTTTCTTAGGCGCCTATATTACTGGAAATTCGTAATTTAGGGCTTGCGGTTGCCGGAATCTGATTTGAGCTGTTGGTAACTGCGCCGCAAGCTTGGGCTTCAAGGGCTTGTAACGTTTGGGGTATAGGACTTGGGGCTTTGAGGACTCAAAAGGGTAGGGTTTAGGTTAAGGACTTAGGATGTAGGGTTTTGAATGCGTAGGATAAGCCTCTACACTCCAACCTCGAAGCCGTGAGGTCTCTGGGCCTCATCCTGAAGGTGAGTTCCCTAAGCCAAACAGTCCTGCACGGGTAGTCTGAACCGGGTTTCCTTTACCACGGTTCCTACTTCGATAGCGAGTTCATCATGATGTAAGTCCTATGTCCACAGCAGCACAGCAGCGCTGTCTGTTATGCCAATCCCGATGTAATAGAACTTGCGGAGTCGGGATGCAGAATCATAACACAGGGCGACTACAATCCCGGTTGCCGAGGAATCTTAAGGTTGCCGACAAGGGACCATCCAGAGCAGGATGCTGATTACAACGACCCTTAGCGCTGCACCCCACGTCCTAAAACCACTTTCGCAAACCCTATACACCCTAAAACCCCAACCCTCAAAACCCTGTAAACATTAAATCTCAAATTTCAAGGCCCTCTAAAGACTAAATCCCTAATTTCAAGAACCTCTAGACACGAGACTTCCTGCGAAAAACCCATCATGTACGGCAGCAGCCAAGGAACGCGGTGTTTCTGGTAGCGAACTTGGAGCCATGGCAGACTCTGCAAAGTCGTGGGTTTGTTTCTGGTCGGTGTTTTTCCCTCCTACGGTGTAGGGTTTAGGGTTTGGTATTCCCTGCCAGAACCCTAAACACTGCATTTTAAAGGAACTATGTCAGAAATCATAATTTGTAGGGAAGGCTGAAAATGCGGGTCTCCAGGTGACTTGTAAACTTCGGGGTCAGATTTGAAGCCGCAGCTTTGCAAAACACGCAGAGTTGGCAAGACACGAGCTCGGCATGCTCGGAGTTTGATGAAAGTCTGCCACGTGCTTCGATGTCCCGAGATGTCAGGCTTAAGAGCCTCACCAGCCACAAAAACCAACAAAACCCGAACCACCACAACCCGTTAAGCCCACAAAAAGCTGCCGGGATGGGTCCCCCGAAACCCACCAGAAGCCGCAAACCGGACACCCGGTTAAGTAAGGGCTTATAAGGTTTGTCGCGCTTGCAAGGTTCAGGATCGAGAGCCCAAGGGGTTAGGGGGTTGAGGATTTAGGGATTTTTACGGTTTCAGCACTCACACTCGGACATGCCTATTCGGGTTTGGGATTTGGGGTTTAGGGATTAGGGTCTCGACTCTCGCACAAGGCAGGCAAGGCTCCACATAGTTCAAGGGATTAGAGATTAGGTCCCCGGAAGAGCCTTCTAGCAGGAGTACGAACGATTGTTCGAAATAGCCTATGCACGTCTCACAACTTATCCTATAGTTATTGGTCGGTATCTAGGCCCCTGCATTATGCTGTGAAGTGCACCTTTTTTTGGCCTGCCTAGTCCAATCATTCACGTCATCAGTGGCCCTGCAGCGCGTAGGTGTGGCCCCAGTTCTGCCCGAAGGCGGCCTGCAGCAATGCTATCATAGTAACAGAAACAGCAATACTAAATGATATAGATAATAGTAATACTGGAAGAAATAGAATAGTTGTCACAGTGATCGTCAAAGTCACAGGCCCAGTAACACCAGCACTAGCAGTTACTAGCAATCACCATAATAACTTTCAGCATGTGATTTCCGACAAGTATAACTGTATAGTATAGCAGCTTTGCAGCAGCGGCAGTCGTCATCGCCGCCGTCGCCGAAGCCGATTCCCAGATTCACAGCATGTACTTCGAACGATAGCTTTTATCTGAATGGGCATTGAACTCATTTTTCGATAGGACGCCTTTGAGTGGCACGAAGCTCAGGCTTGAACATGACGGGTCTTCGAGTTGTCAAAGGCCCCTGCTCTTGGACGTCCCTTTGAAGGACATCTTTTTTGCGCATTGCCCGGCCTTGACTGTCAAATGTTGGCTACTTTTGAAATCGGTTTAGGGAATACAGTGGGTTTAGGGTTTAGGGCCAGGTTAAGACCGATGCATTGAAACCTAATCGCTTGAAGCGTCGGCAGTCAAAAGGGACCTGATGATTGTCCTCCGGCGTACGAACATGACCTACGCCCGGAATTACAACAACACCATGGACCTGCATTGAAAATTATGATCTCAATCAACATTCCATCGGTCGCGTACGCACAGGGGGATGTCTGGATTGGCAAGATCTTTATTTCAGGGACGGTGTGGGGGTGTGGCGGATGTTTAGGCTTTACACAAGCCTGTATGTGCAGGTGAGTGTATATGTGTGTATGTGTATATATATATACATACATACATATAGATCCTTTAACCTTACAGTAGCCGAACATCCGTCAATGAAGAGGGTGGTGCCTTAATGATTGGAATAGGATTTTGTACGGGTTCTATACTGTAGATATATGTACTATACAGAACCCCAAGGATGGCGCTGGTAATTTTCAGATCTCGATACTATACCATTGCTATACAGGCTAGAAATATGCAAACAAGACCAGGGTTCCGGGGTTGGGGTGTCGCAGTACAGTCCTTGGCAATTATGGAGGCCCCTACATTAGACCTTCAACCCTGGTGTCGATAACCAGACCGAACTCAGCTAGGCTAGAAAGCATCAGCCAAGCACCAGGGCATAAATTAATAAAGGGAAGACATCGAGTGTCTTCCTAAGGATCCCCTCGGGGGATGGGAAAAACGTGCCGTGCACAGGACATCGGTCCTTGGGGCTTACGAGCTTTAGTGCAGGGGCTTCGGGCTCTCGGGCTAGATGGGGTTTAAAAGCCTGGGGATTGAGGCTTTGGTGTTTCGGGTGCAGGGTTTTTTGGGTGATTGCCCAAATTTCGGGCAGCAAAGGCGACCTGCAGCACTTAGTGCAGCAAACACTCTAAGGCACTCCATTGAACCCTGATAGATCCCATGAAAGGCCCAATACAGAGCCCTTATAGTTCCCTTCAAAGGCATAGTATAGAATCGAACCCTGCCAAGATAGTTGAAACCCAAATCAGTGTCCTAACATCCGCTACTAAACCATCAGGCCCTGAAAAGCCTTGTGTTCCCGTCGCAGCGTTAAAGCAAGCATGTTCCCAATATGTGCGAACGACGTAAAGCCTCAACTTAGACCTTTAAGCCCTTACCCCCTTCCTGAACCCTCCAGAAACCTACCGTTTTACGGACATATACAAAGAAATCCAAAACGACCTGAACAGGTTTTAGTCGCGGAGGTCTCCGGTATAAATATAACAACAGCAACACCACCAGCAGCAGCAACAACAACGGCAACAGCAACACCAACACAACCACCACCACCAACAACAACAACCACCGCTATTTACAATCATTACTACTACTTCTACTCCTCCTCCTGCTGCTGCTACGACTACTACTCCGACTACTACTGCTACTACTACTACTACTGCTGCTGCTGCTGCTGCTACTACTACTACTACTACTACTACCACTACAACTAGTAGAGAACACTTTGATACTGGTGATAATGATAACGAGACAATAATATTTGGCATGAACATATTAGAACCTTTTAGAACAGTATCTACGTAAGTAAAAAGATGTTACCTGTACTTTTTTGGCACCCCCGAGCATGCATCTTGCCCAAAACTTGTGGTTCAGGGTCTGCCTGAACCTTTAACTGTGTCCTTGACACGACTAGATTAGGTTTTTATTGGGTTCAGGTAGGGAGGCCTGGCTGGGACAAAGGGTGTGGGTGGTCTGAGCATCGAATGAGGATGTAGGGTTTGTAAGGTTTCGGTTTTCTAGGTCTCACGGTCTGCCAACTGTTGATCAGATGCCAGAACGGAACACTATATGCCCGAAAACAAATTTTGGACTCCTGTACAGTGCTGCAGATCTGGGTCAGTCCCAGGCTCACCAAAAAGCACATGCCTGTGAAGCTGCACAGGTCTATGTGAAGATTCGCTGTTCACAGGCTGGCAATCTGAACGGACCATAAAACATGTGAAGATTGAAACAGCCTCCTCGTTGCACCGTAAGGTCATAGACGGTCAAAAAGCAATTATCCAATGCACATTTAAAAGATTCATCACAAGAGGACCTAGCTAGTTCAGCTTCTCAGTCATGCGGGCACGTCCTATCTTCCTTGGCACAGTGGCGCTGTCAGTCATCTCCTTCTGACCTTAATTCTCACTCTGGGCATGACCTTCCTCAGTGAGCGTCGACTTCTTGTGCCTGAACTGGCTGCCGGGCCTGCGAACAAGCCACCGCGAAAACATTCTCTAAAGCCACACCACCCAAAACCTCAAACACCCGCAACCTTCAGTTGATCGTCCTGCTTGACGTTACATGCAAAGCTCGACCTTAACATCGATGTACGGGCATTTAGGCATGTGACCGTTTTTTCGGGGCTCATGTCTAGTAGTCCTTTAAGATCTGAGACCTTAACCAGATGAGCTCTAAACCTTCAAGCATGAAACGCCTCCTCGAAATCAAACCGACGAGACTAAATCATTGCAGAACTGAAACGATGGACGGACAAACGCTTAATCTATCATGAAGTACTAACCGGTCGATGTAATCCCTGAATCACATGCTAGCCGTTGACTGGGGACTTTTGCAGTCCCCCCTTAAACCCTATTTAAACCTCTAACACGGCCAGGGGTGCTGGTGCTTCTTCTTTCTGAAGTTCGACCAGAAGATGTGCAATCGACCGGAGCTGATCCTGATCCTCGGTAAAGGCTCAGGTTTTTTTGTGATTATGGGCTACGTTGCGCTTGTATGAGTGTCTAAAAATCACCCCGCATGTTTGCTGGATGATTTTTAAACTCGTTTATGCAGGGTTCGAAGGGTTCCCAGATGTCTGGAACCTCGTGCGGATTACGACTGTAAGTAGGATTTAGGGTTGCTTAGGGTTCATGGTTCATGCGGTTGAGCGGGACTTTTAACAAATTAGGGTTTTGGAGTTTAGGGGTGCATGCTCCCTCACATGATGTTGTTCCTTATTGAGGAGGTCACATGGGCTCACCATTTAGGGGGTGGTAGAGTCACTGGGCTCAAGCCTTTTACAGCAAGCTAGTGGACCTACTGTATGAGCAATTCGGCTTTGAGGGTTGCTGTAGGGTCCTTAAATAGCTAGACTTGTGCTTTGGGGTACATTAAAGCATAATGACTTCTATCGAGCCATGAGGCAAGCTATTTTGAATTCTACTGGCTTCTACACCGTTTCAACGGAGGAGAGGCTTCTACACGAACGGAGATGCATACCACGAGGGTGTCACAAGTATCAGTCACACACGCGTTTTCCCATCTGGAAGCCGTAATTCCATAAAGCCCATCAGAAACCAGTGATACAACACTCTGTGACTTTTCCACGCAGGAAGACTTCTAAATGCTCTCTTTTCGGGCAACCCCAGTACTTAATTCATTTTATGTCGCGTCAACCGACTCCCTGGTGAGTCCCTGCCCTAGATATTACAAGTATGTCCCACTGCATGAGTGTTGCCTGACAGCCTCAAGCCTCTGTGCACGAGACGGGACGCACTTTACAGCTTGGGGTTTGCGGATTTAAGGGGTCGTGACAAGTCCTACGGGTAACTTGGTTTAAGACGCACAGAGATTTGGCGAGTTCGGGTCTTCTGCGGCTGGAGCGGCCAAGCATTCAGGACGCAGGGCTGTCAGCTTTCTGTCTTCGAACTGAATCAGCATCTTACAACCAATCCCGGTACCCTATCCATCCCCAGGCTTCGAAGAGCCCGAAAATGCCCTACCCAAGGAGCCTCAATCCATACATCCCTAAACCCCGAACGCCTCAGGAACCTGTAGACCCGAAGTACCGATAGGGACTACTGCAAGGCCAAAAACATACATATATAAAAATACCCATAAGGGTTTAGGGCCCTAAATACAATGTATTTATGCACTGTTTGGGCACGTGGGCCCTCAGGGAAGCCTTTTGAGCAAGGTCTCTCTGAAGTGCCTCCAGCAAGGGAAGCGCAGCCAAAACCCTGAACCTGCCCACCCCGGCCTCTTGCCCTTCGCTGCGATGCAGTCGTGGAATGTGACATGTTCGCAATCTTGGCGAGCCCTTGGAAGTTCATGGGCTCGTTGTGGTTTTCGTGGTCGAGGGAAGATTATCCCTAGAATCGACCGCATCCTAGTGCTTCCCCGCAGGCTTGAGGCCCCCTAAATAAAGTAGAGACGGAGAGGTGTTGAAGCAGAGCTGCCTGTGCAGACTCCTTGTGAATTCCTTTAAAGCACCCTGTGTTTACGTTGCGGACTCTCAAACCCTTGCACGACCATCTAAAACCCGTATAAAGTCCAGATCCTGTAACATCCTCCTACATCCAAAGGACCCGTAAACACACACACACACAAAACCTCAAATCTAAACCCAAAGCTTTATGAGTCCCCAGCCTTCCCCTAAATCCCTAAGCTCTAGCCTCCTAGCCCCTAACCCCAAGCACAAGGACGCCGAAGCTCCCCGGTGCCGATTTGTCCGTGTTCTTTCCGCTGTAGCCTCGGAGATTTAGAAGACATCAGAGAGGGCGTCGGGGCTTCGGGGTTTACTCGAGGAATGGCACAGCAGACAGCTGAAACTGAAACCCGCGAACATGGTGGAGAAGAAGGCCGCTGGACAATGGTCAGTGGTATACTACGATCGGGTTTGTTCAGATTCACGGGCTTTAGCCAATGAGTAGTCCCATATGCAGGAGACCTTACAACACGGATCCACCCCTAAACCCTTTTGAACGAGGTCTCTCTCAATGACCCCGAAACCCTAAACTGCATTCTTTGCTGTCTGCAGGCTTCCCCCCGAGTCTGGCCTTGTCTGCACTCTACAGAAACATACCTGTTTCAAGTACATGGCTTCTAAGAACAGACGCGGCTTCCCAGAAACGTGCAGTATATAGCCCCCACCTTCACCCTGAAAAAATGAATAGTTTTGCATCTTCTGGGGTTTTCTTGATTTCCTCATTCAATACAGGAGGCTTTTCGGGCCTGCAGGCCCTGTTTCAAGGGACGGAGGGCTCCGAAGTTCAACCCAAGACCGCAAGAGACTGTAGAGCGTCGCCTTTCGTGGAGCCCGGGTGCCAAACCCAAGGCATTTGCTGTGTACGGTTTGGGGGGTATAATTTTATCAAACTTTCAATTCTTAGGGTGTAGTTGTCATGGTTTAGAATTGCTTTTCGGGTTGAGGGAGTCGCTCCCAAACTAGAACCTATATTTTCAGCAACTGACGACGCCAGATTCGGGCGATGATTCTGCCTTTCTTGATTTGTTCAGCCCTGCTAGGACCTAGGAGTTGTTAATAAGGCAGTGAAGACATGACACGACTGTTCCTATTCGACCCAAAATCTGTGCACACAGGAGACTAGAGGTCGGCAAAAAGAGGGATGACAGCAGGAGGAGAGGGCAGACGGCAAGGCGAGAGCCGCGGCATCTGGCATACTTCCGAAGCATGCCACCCGTACTGCATAGAGACCCCCGGAGTTAGCAGGACAACAGCGCCCTCTTCGTTCCAACTCTCCGGGTGCTGCATAGCATGTAGTTTGATCCGAGTAAACCCTGTGGCCGAAGCTGCCCGGCAAATTCTGTACATAGGCAAGCCCAGATCTTCATGCCAGAGCACACAGTTAGGGCTCTTGTAGGACAGTTGAATGACATCGGCTGCCGGCCCGGCCCAAACCCCAAATGCACAAACCTAACCTAAACCCTAAACTCACCCTATTACTCAAACCTAACCTAAACCCTAAACCCCTAAACTTCGGTTGGAAGCGAGCGGAAGCCTTTTCGGGCCAAGCGGCGGCATTTGCCGATCGCATCTCTCTTGTACCTGATGAAAGGCCCACGCCCCAAAGTTAAGGAACAGTTGTGGGCTTTAGGTTTAGAACGCCCGAGTCCTAAATTCTCTGACGGAAGAATTTTGGAAACTTAGCCCGTATAAACCCTAAACCACCCGAACATCGCCGAACATCTAAAAAACGCCCTATACAATCCTCTGTAACCCCTACTGTTCACACATCCGAGGCAGCTTTCGCCGAACCGAAAGCCTTTCGGTTCCCACTCGAGATGCAAGTTAAACATATCGAGAGTTTAGCACATATCTTTAGGGTTGGGTTTAGGCTGAAACTTTTGGATTTTGTTTTTGGTTTTTTTGCTTCCTACCTATCAGGGACTAGCCCGCATTGCAGGGTAACTCTGAAAGAACAGTAGGAAGTCGAAAGACACCATGCTTCTGACTTTGAAAGCTTCAAGACAAAAGGACGACAGAAAACAGATACTGCTCCTCTGGGCCCGATCATGGAATTTTGAAGCAAAGTCTTGAGTTGCAGCCTCATGCTGTGTATTCCCGTCCACACTGCAGCAGTCTTTCGCATCACTTCTTCTTCTTCTGCTGCAGCATCAAAAGCGACATGCAAGCAGACTCTGACCACATGCATGCCTGCAAGCTCACTGTTCAGTCTATGCATTCATGCAAGCATTACCTCCACAAAGAGCTGCACAACCTAAACATGTGTCGGCATGATCTGACTGCTGTCCCTCATTCGGAACTGCCCTCTGGCTCACTCGGAAAAAAGTTACCGGTTTGTTCATAACAGATGATTCTCCTCCATCGACAGGCAACTTTGTGCTTGGCAGACCATGCACAAGAAGTTAGGCCAGGTAGCAGATGTGATGAGGGTTCGGGGCCCGACTACCCAATGTCGATATGCAGAACAAACAGGGGTCCTTCATTGAGGAAGCCGAGTCTATCTGAAGATATCTTGCTAGTCCCAGTGCCTGTGGAGTCTCACCGGTCTTTGACGCTCAGGGCTTCAGGCTCAAAGGCAACTGCAATGGAGACATAAAGGCAGGGCCTGCAGAACTCGAACGATTCCAGGCACAAGCCCACGGGATTCCAGGCATCAGAACCCGGCCCTAAACCCTAAACCCAAACCCTTATGATCTCTAAACGGTACAGGCTATAAATGCCCAAGCTGCAAGGCGACGCCATTGAAAGCCGAGCGTACCTGGTCTCTGCTACGAGGCCTTATCATAACCAGTACAGGTTTATCATTATCAGGACCTAAGGAATAATATAACATGGCACGACTACTGTTGCAAGCGGCAATGTAAAAAAAAAACTAAACCCTGTATAAACCCTAGACCCCCCAAAACCCTGAGGAACAGCATCAGCAAATAATTCAGACGTCTATATAATAGGGCTACTTCAGCTATGACAACGGCTCTACGTTGCGGTCGTCGGAGCTTGGAGGTTGTGGCTCCAAGTTGCATCCCTTTTGCGTGCTAGTCAGCAGATGTCAGGTTTTGGTGAGCTAGGGGCTAGGGGATAGGACCCCAACACCTCGGGTTCAGGTCTGGGGGAAGATGATAGTATGATGGATGGCTTGGCGCAGGCTCGAGCCGTAAACCACAGTTTTGGGTCTGCTGGCCCCACGGCGATATGTCTCGTAGCATGTGGGTGTGGGGGAAATGCGACCACATAAGGTTTGGGCTTTGGGTTGACACATTACCAGTACATCGCAACGATTGAATACCGAAAGTGGGAGATCGTTGTGAGGGCCCCTGCCACTCTTGGTTTCCAACTCGCAGTCAACCGCTGTTGTGTGTCTCCAGTTACGAAAATGGCTCCTGATGGGGGTCTTGAAGCAGCCTTATGAATACACGTATTAGCACCACGCTTCCCGCAGCAGTCAGCAGTCGGGAGAACACACCAAAGCCCTCAACTGCAACTTTAACTCAAAACCCGGCCTCCCCCACCCTCCACGCCGACATCTCACATGTAAACAGTCTGCATGCATTCCTCTGCATGCTGCTGAGGTCGTGGAATCTACCGCTGGGACTTGCCATAAACCTGCAACTCGTCCTTGGAAAGCTATCTTCAAGACTCACGAGTGTATCTGCCCGCAGCCGGTAGCGTAAAAGCATTAAATCGATGCACTCCCAGGTTGCCAGCGGTCCTACGCTTTCGGGAAACTGGCACGACTTCAGTTCCTTCACTCGCGCTGGTGCCACAGCTGCAGTTGCAGATGCAAGAGGACCCCCGCCAACAGGAGCCCCAAACCCAGCCGCTCCCCACCTCATTCATCTTGGGGTGCATGAAGCACCGACGGTCCTATTGTAGGGCCTTTTTCGGCGAAAATTAGCCAAAACCTTCTTCTCCAGTACCTAAGGAAACTAAAGGATAACCTTTGGGGATTTTCTAGGGATTGCAATACCCCCTAAAAAAAGGTTAAAGGTTACCTACTCTGCTACGAAGGAAAAATGACAACAAAGATCCTTCGAGATGAAGGACCCCGTTTCGGTAGGTCGAGGCGAAATGCTTTCAGGATTGGAACTGCAGGCTGCATGCAGTCGGGGTAATGAAATTTCCCGGAAAGGCTAGGCACTTTACCGTCAAAGCATATGCCAAGTACATGAGAATACATGGGTACATTAACTCATAGGGCTCGAAACATGTTGCTATACCCTAAACCCTACATGCCGTACAAACCTTATGTAGGTATGAGATTGCCCAAGGAGCTGGATAGAAGTGGTCCGGATTCGCATCTGCCATAGCCTGCAACGGAAGAACTGTCGGTCTTAAGTTCTTGTAGATGAGATCGCTAAACCCCATTTAAACTCAAGCATAAACCAGGATCAGAAACCCTAAACCCTAAAACCATTCAACCAAAACTGGACACCCGACACACTGGAGGCCGACCTCGACGATGCAGGGATAATCTGCTTTCTCGTGACAGCTCCTGCAGCGGCTTAGGGCTCATAGGGTTTCAGTTTGCATCTTAGGGTTGAGGCTGTAATGTAGGGGCCTTAATAATTGGAATGGGGTTTTGGGGATTCCTTATTCTAATCTAAGTATAATATACCCCCAAACCCTATTCTCAATACAAAAAGGCCCCTATAGTCGGGTTTGGGTTCTCGCAACTCGGACTCTGCAGGCGAGGTTTGGCTCGCAGGCGGGGGATCTCGCTGGGCCGCGAGCTGTCAGCAAGCGCAAACCTTAATATCCAGAATTCCTAAAGCCCAAAGGGTCCAAGTACCACTATAGTAGATCCTTAGTAGGTGTTTGGGCCCCCAAAGTATATACTATACTACTACTTGGACCCTTTGGGAAGGTTGTCTGCGACAGGGCCTTGGGTTTACGCTTTAAGGTCGAACTACAGTATGTGAATGACCTTGTGGGTCATTTCGGATTTGGGGTTCGGACTTGGAGTGAACGGTTTAGACTTCGGTATGTGTCATCTGCCTCGTACTTCCATCCGGAAGATCTGAGTGAGGAGACTTGAAGCTTAGGGATTGCATGCTAAGCTCCAAGTCAGGATGACAGAAAAGTCTGCCGGCAAGCACAACAAGCCGTCAACGCAGAAGCCGGTTTGGGATTAAACAAGTCCATAGCAGAAGCCCGTCCAGCGAGTAAATACAGCGGCCCTTTATCGGTGCCTTATTGACGATTCTCAAAGGGTTACTGCCGCAATGATTTGCTCAATTCTTTGGGGCATACTGTACGGTATACTATACTGTAACCTGAATCAGAACGTCTAAGGAATACTGTTGGGAAATGTTTCGGCTTCTGTATTCTATGTTAACTGCATGTCTTGGCTGGGACTTTGACGAAGTCAGCAAAGGCTCCGGTGGGCAACGCAGTTCGGCGAGTTCTTGCTGCAACGTGCGGCCCACCTCGGTCCCCGGCTCAGCTTTATCGAATGATGGCTGTATAGGGTCTCGCTTCAGGATGTCTCCTGTGGGAGCTCGAAACCACTAATTAAGAACCGGTCGCCCTGAACCCTAACCCCCCAAAACCGTGTGTCGTGTGAGTGTGAGTCCTGGACGGTGACTACGAGGAGACGCTCTACAGGAGGCATGTGTAGTGTAGGGGTTCCTTTAAGGGTAGTGTAGGGGTTCCTATAAGGGGTAGTATAAGGTTCCTGTCAGGGGTATTATATATATAGGGTTTCTTTACAGAAGGGACTGCCATGTGGCCTGGGGTTTTGCGCACCACACTTTCGTATACTTTTCGGTACTTGTCATTTTGGATTGCTTTGCATGCTCCCCGGCAGGCACGGAAGGCCCCCTGGAATGTCTCTTTCTTTAAGGCGTAGTTTGGGGTTTAGGGTTTAGCGTCTAGGCCTTAAGGTGAAGTCCAGTCGAGGCGTTTCATGTCACGGTACTGGACGGTGCATCGTGCCGGAACTGACTACTATAAACGTGGCACCGGACTAAAGTAAACGCTTATAGAGCGCCTATAAAGGCCTTATACCAAGCTATCCGAAACCTTGTTGGGGTTACAAGTTATAACCACTAGTTCCCGGAATTTTATGTACGGCTAGTGCAACATCATCGTTTCCATGGCGTAGAGCCCAAGTGCTCTTCTTTAGATGTCTTTTTGTTCAAATGCTATGATCTCAAGAGCCGGTTACTTACATTAATATGGCCAAAACGACCTGATACCAGATTATGGGTACAGAAAGCGGCTATGTAAATACCTGGGCTCCAAGGGTTACTTGCGGTGCCGTGGTTGGTTAGTTTAACACCAAAATCCTGAACCCAAAAGTGTGGGCACAAAGCCACAGAGCGCAGACCATATGGGTGACAACAGATTAAGTCGAAGGTACAAGGGTTTAGGCCTTAATCGTCAGAATGGGCCTTCGTAATATTGGGCCCCAAGTAGCTACCAGTACCAATACGTCGGGTTCCCGGATGATAGCGATGCCGGTAATATGCTATTCCCCAGAACCCTGGCTAAAACCACTCAGGCTCCTTCCCCGACGGAAGCCCGTAAAAGGGAGCCCTGAAGGAACCCTGTTCTAATTGAATTCGCCCCTGAGGCTCCATGAAGTCATAGAAGAAATGATGTGTTTAGGCCTGACAGGGGGTTCCTATATAGGCACGCCACGGCCTAAGTATGCTATATAAGTACATGGAGCCTTAGGGCCTTAGGGTTTGTAAACAAAGCAAGTACCGGGCGAACCGTCAGACACCCAATGAGCTGAGGCGGAGGCCAATCGTAGTACTGCGTTGCGGCAAAGGTGACGCCGTCCCAAAGCTTCTGGCAAGGGCTGGAAGGAAGGGGCCTCAATGAAGGAGAATAGGGTGGCTATGAAGACTTTTAAAAAGCTACTATAAGGGATCCACAGCATAGACACCTTGATGACTAGAGAAAAGAGCTTTTATGGCTATGTTGTCAAAAAATGTCGTAAAGAAGTCAAAGCAGAATCGCACGACAGGGAAATGCGATGAACTCGGGGGAGCCCTCAGTCGCTCTAGCGCCCTCAACACACCCCAACAAAAAAGCGGGGGCTACACCACCCTAAACCCCAAACCCTACACCCTGAGATGAGGGCCCAAAAACCCAAATCCGGAAACTATGGTATCCTTCTTGGTGGCCTCAGGATTCAAGAGCTCTGAGTGTGGGTGCACACCCTCACTTCCGGATACATAGAACAATAAGAAGAAGAGTGGGAGTATGTATCTTGTAGGGGTGTGTGTGCGCGCATGCATATGCATACATGTCTTATCTATATATACATATATACAAGTACATGTCAAGGCCTGCATGTATCCGACAATAGTCAGAACTTGTAGCTTGCTGCAGGGTTGACTTTTCTCTTTGTTTTGCTTTACGGGCTACTTGGCGACGCTATCTACTAGCAGTTATCTTTACAGCCTGAATATCAAACTTCCCAGCCCGAAACTCTAAACACAGCACCAACCAAAAAATAAAGGACAGGTACAAGCAAAGTCAAACTCGCAACCCTTAGCCCCAAAGCCTAAACGTGCAAACCCAGACTCTAAACTCCCGAACCCTAATTTTGTTGGGGCCTGAAGTCCTAATGCCAAGCCCCACACCCCAAAGTCTAAACCTCAAAGTTGCAGCGCATGGCCCCTAGTTCCAAACCCAAGCTTAGACCAGAAACCTGCATCAGCTAACGCCCAAACCCCTAAACCCCAAAAGCACCAACAGACCTATAAATCTTAGGTGTTAAACCTGAAAAAACAAACCTTAAAAGCCCTCCCGGACCCCCCTCCACGGGCTGGTGTTCCTGTCATGATCGCACTACTATGTGCTGTAACACAAAGTGCCGCTGTGGTCGGCAATTCAAGTCGTTGGCCTTGCATTTCCCATTTTATGGGGCCTTTGAAGCAAAGCAAACGCAACCTAATTATACATCTTTTGTTGTATACAGCCCCTATGACCCTATGAAACGCTTAGCAAGCCCTAAACCCGAAACCTTAGTAAAACCCTAAACCCGAAACAAAAACAAAACTGAACCCTAAGCCCTATAAACCCGAAACCCTAATCAAGTCCCCGGCCTGGTGTTCGAGAGCGTTTAAGATGCCTCGATAGGTTTGGCTGTCCCAAATCACGGTGTTGTCCAGGTCAGTCACCTGGGAGGCATTCCCAAAGGGTCCTATGTACTGTTATGGGGTATACTTCCCTAGCTCGCAATGCAGAAACCCTACATTCTACTAGACAGCTACATTCTACTATATAGGTAAATAGGAGACTTTGGATTGAAACGGACAGCGACTTTGGATTTGTGCCGACAAAAGGCAGTTCCCCCAAAGAGTAATCCGATCTCTGCGTGCTATCTGTGAGATGCTGTCTTCTACTACGTACCTTTGTTCACCGTAAACAGGCAGTAGTATCCAGAATGGGTGGCATTACTAGCATTATGATTTTCATCGTGAATGGCTACCACTGTTGTCTTGACCATCATCATAATGTGAAGGACAGCCGTTTTCTATTGACCAGGTTTGACAAGGAAACCCCAGACGAATAGTGTGAATGGTGCCACTGCGAGGGCCGACATACGTGGAGTATGTCTGCAATGATAGCCCCGAGCCCCTCAACCCACAATAGCTTACAACTGGGGCGGCAGAGTTGCACTTAATCTAAACGCAATAGGCTGTCCGAGACGAGCCCAGCTTAACAGTCAAAGTAAGCAATGAACATGACATTGACTCCTGAATAAGTGCATGAGCTATTCCCCGGGGTCCCCCAAGGTTAACACCCTCTTCTACTTTCTAAGGCCCAGAAAAGGTTCAAGCCAGCTTCCGCTTCAGGGGAACTAAACTAACATGTGGGCCTTAAGCCGAAGAAAAAGTCGACTTTGTCATACACATACCAGCATAGCGCAGTGGCTCGAACATCTGTTTGACAAAGGAATACAGTTTACACACACATATTTATATATATATACACACACACACATGTCGATCGATCGATCTATCTATCTACGAGTATCCTAAACTGTGGTACATTCATGGAACTCTTACGGAAGAGCTCAAAAGCAGCCGAATCTTGTCAATTGGTTCCGAAGCCTTTTTTGGAGAGGTTGGGAGGTGGGGTGGGGGTGGACCCCTTAACCCTAAACCTTAAACGACGCTAAACTCCAAACCATTCTAAACCCTAAGCCCTAAACCCTAGAAGCCCTATAAACCCTAGAGGCCCTAAACCCTGAACCCTACAAGCCCTAAACTCCCTAAACCCTTTGCTGCCAAGTTGCCATGAGGAAGTCCCATTGTCTCTTGGAGGCAGCATCGAGCATCGCATTCCGAAGCCCAGCCAGCTTCACGGTCCTTCAAAGTCCCCCGCTTCAGGGTCCAGGGTTTAGGGGTTTAGGGGTTTAGGGTTTGCCCTGAAACCTTGCATCCTCCGAACACCTAGTGCTCGGATGTCCAAAACCACACAAAACCCAAGACCTCCCAAATCTGATCCGCTAAAGCCCCCAAGAAAGCACCCCCGAACACTTCCTATTGGAAACCTTGTATAGAATGTTTATAAGATCAGAGCCCACTCAACCCGAATTCGCAAGCGATCAATTGGGTCCTCGGCCCTCTGACGTGCACGTCGCCCATGACCTTCAAAATCTGATCGCTATATATACCGTCCGTTACAGGCTTCTAAAGGGGTGTTTGGGAGTTGAAGATGTCCATGATCCTTGGAGGGGCTTGGGTGCTGTGGATTTTTGGAATTATGCCAACTAGCTCCCAGCACCGACCCGCGCAGAGAGAGGCCCAGGGTAAAAGTCTAGGGCCCTATAGGACCATACTGAAAGGTTGTTGTGGGCCATGCTGAGTCGCTTGTTAAGGAAACGGCAATCGGATTTTAGTGCGGAGCCTTGGGGATTTAGGGTTCAGGGATTTCGACTCTCACTCTCGGAGGGCTGGCAAGGCTCCACGTTCAGGGATGTGGGGTCTCGGTGAAAGCTTAAGAAACGAAAACTCAGAACCCTGAGCCGTGGAGTCAAGGCTCTAACAAGAGCTTTCGCGGCATGAAACTTAAATGCCACCATAGTATACGTTGATTCCGCTACAAAGGTCATACAATCATAGAAAGCACCCCTGTGACCCTACTACAGCGACGACAAACCATGCAAGATCCCAGTGAAGTCCACTGCAACGACAGCCCCGAAAGAAATGTAATCTAGACAAGAACCAAAACATTGCAAAAGCGAACATTTACTCGGGGCCGAGGCGAGTGGAGATAATAAACAGTCACGAGGGCCGTTATGCACCCCATGGCCCGACGTGGGTCTTACTGTATAGGCTTCTTCATACTGATAACACATACATCCTAAAGTATAGGTATGGCCCATGGACGTTACATCCAATAGTACGTGTCATTCGGGACGCCAAGACATGCAAGACCTGCAAATAGGATTCCCTAGGGCTTGTAGCGGTTTGGGCAGTGCGCACAAGCGGAGAAGGAGCCCCACCTCCAGCGTGGCGTGACCGATCTTCTGCCGAATGTGCGTCAAAGAGCTTTTATCGACCTGATGCTAGGGTTCAGAGTACAGGGTCTGTGCCGTTGAGGGCTTCTCGCTTCCCTAAAAGGGGAATCACTCTCGCGTACTGTGTCTCCATGTCGTGTGCGTGTGTGTGTGTGTGTGTGTCTTGACGCATATACCTTTGGGCGTCTGTGTATACATACTTATTGAAACGAGTTGGCGGCACGGTCTGCGAACACTGCAAACTCTGTTCCTGCTCGCCTAGCTACGAAAAAGGCATCAAGGCGGGCTTAGGGTCTATAGGGCTTAGGGGATCTGAGAAGGCTCAGGCTTTGCTGAGGCCTGGTCCCACAGTGAACCATCTTGTTGTGTAAGCCGTTAGTGTTTGTACACGGGACCGGTTTTGACGGATTTTGATTTTAGGGAACTTCCATGTGCCGTCTCACTCCAGCATGTCCGGAAACGAAAACCCCAACTTCGCAACTCCAAGGCCAACGGCCCACAAGCCTCACACATCGCGTCGAGAGTGAGTTCCGAGGCTTACATGCAAATCTTTAGTAAGAAAGAACCCAACAGCCGAAACGGCACGGAGGTAGAGGCCCGTAAGGCTTTCTATGAAGGTTTAGGCTAGGGTTAGGGTCCGTAACAATTAGGACAGGAACTGTGGCTGTATTATCTGTATGATCATCTACCCCAAGCTCACAGTTAATGAGCCATCATTTCCTCATCTTCCCACTTCGGGGGTAGGGGCTGAGCGTTGAGCCTTGATGCCCTAAAACCGGAACTGGGCCTTGCTCGACATCAGCATCATTCCGCAATGGCTGTGCTGGAAGTGGGTGCACCTGACACAACCCTCGTGGCCCATCCCAACTATATTTGGTACGTGACTCTTTTGATAACGAACTAACTTAAACATTTAAGTACGTAAAACTCAACTTGCGAAATAATCTTATCCAAAATATGCTATCACACCAACCTACTGGGACCTACTGTCCAGATGCTGGGAAGTTAATCCGTACGTGCGGTTGGACGATTCGAACATGGCCGATTCGGGTCATCGAAGCAGGATGCGAAAGCAGAGCTGCATCTTGCCCGTTAGCAGGTTAGAGGAAGAGCGCGAAAAATCCGATACCCTCCATTGTGGTCAAGCTGCACCCTCACCTTCATTGCTACACATGTTGCTGGCTGTTGTTCGCTGTCGCTGCTACCGCTGAAGTGTTCCTTGCTTTGACTTGAACTGACTGAGGCCTGCTGTAGAACAACCATCTTTGTCATGGTTGCATAAGCCGTAGCTCCCTTGACCTTACCCGCTGTTTCACTTGCGCCCAGTCGCAGCTTCAGTGCCGAGCTGATTTGACCTCATTTGGAGGGGTCCGTTTGCGACTCTCATGACTAAAGCGGGTCTACTTAAGGTATAGGCTTCAGGCTCTCGGTTTTCACGCTTGGGGTTTGAAGCACGCTTACAACATTGTGACTTCCCGGTAGTCCATTAATGATGCCGCTAGTCGCATACCATAGCAACGTGGTCTTATGCCTTGTTCAGCTCATCTTCTATGCTTGAACCATGCCGCGGAAGATTCGAGCTTCTATGGGTCTGTGGTTAAAAATAGAAGATAGGGAGTCCTTGCGCTACTTGTCCTTAATCCGGTTTTCAACTGCTTGGGGTTTACTATAGAAGGCCTGGTCAAACCACAACAGGCTCCCAATAAGGTTTGTTGAAAAGCCTGACTAGAGTCAAGGCAACTCGTTGGAACAGCGCTTCGGGCTATCTATCTGTAGGTGTATTGTATATATATATAGATGTGGCCATGTATGTATATATATATATACATATACATACATACATACATACATACATACATATATACATACATACATACATACATACATACATATATATATATCTATATATATAGCGAGAGCGAGAGAGGGAGAGAGACAAAGCTGTTTAGTAAGGAACCCTGCTAAGCAAGAGTACTATTAATAATTGAGGCTATCGTTTTTTGTTTTTTCAACTTTTGCGCCTCTACTGTGAGCTCCCTGAAGCCTCAACCTTTTCCATCAGCCGCCGTCTCATGTGTCAGGGGTGTGTGTGTGTGTGCGCGGGTGTGTGCGTGTGTGTGTGTGTGTCTGTGTGTGTGTGTGTTGGAGCGGCTGAATAAAAACACTCCCCCACTCCAAAGCCGGAGTGTGGGGTTTTGGGAGGAGTTACGGCTTGAGCTCCAAATTGGTCCTACGTACCCATAAAGCAGAATGTAGGTTCTCGATTTTAGGAAGTATTACTATGACGCACATAACAGTACATAGGACCCTTTGGGTAATGCCTTCAATACTAGAATGGACTTAGCCCTGAGGCCCTGCAGCCCCTGGACTCAAGCCCAGTCATTCACACCTGGAACCTCCATCATCTTGACTGACGCCGACGTATGACCTTTCAACCCTAAACCTTTAACCGTAAAACCTTAATTACCCTTTTTGCATCTGGTTTGCAGCGACTCAACCCCTTAATTACCCTAAAACCTTAAGCCCTAATCCCGTAAACCGATCCTAAGCCCACTAACCCCCAAAGCCCCCGAAGCCTCAGCATGCAGCCAGAAAGCTCCAAGCCCTAAGCCCGAACCCCCAAGGCCTTAGCCTTCCAGTCTCCATCAGACTCCCCTCAAGCGTGCTTAAGGACTTAGTTTTTGTTGTTTTGTTCGTCCGCTTTTCCTCCTGCATGGGGTTTTGGAGAGCTACATGTCTAAAGTCCAGAGTCCCCCATTTAAAAAAAAACAACTCGGGAATGCATTGGCAGCTCCCAGACTCCAAAAACCCCTAGCTAAAGCCGAAACCAGACGAACGAAACCCTGAAGTCTTGATCTGACTCAAGGTAAAAACTTGAACCCCAGCGAGCCGAAGCTCCTTCAGGACATATCATATGTTAGGAAGTCTACTTAGAAGGAGCCCTGAGAAGCGTAGGCTATTTAGGGTCTAGGTTTTCCTTGGTGGAGAATTGGAGTCCCGGAAATCGGTTTAGGGTTTAGGGTAGTCCCCGTCAATCAGCCAAGTGGCCTTCTGTCTTGTGGTCCAAGGTCTTCAGCACTCCAACAATTAAAAGCCGCTGGCCGGTGACCTGGGCTGAGTGTTGGTCATGGTGTAAGCTTTGGGGTTTGGGGATTTCAACCTTCCACACTGCAGCTCCCGGACATGCGCAAAGACCGAAACCTGCCACTCTAGCGCAGCATCAAAGTGAAGGAGTCAGGCTCTATGATACCCTATCAACTCCATCGAGTACACACCCAGAGAGCACAGTTTACCCCCCTTAAACAAGGGAAAGGACTTAAAGCACGCACCCAAGAAGGGCATTCCACTGTACACAGATCCTTACTTGCAGTTGCTTTATGCTTCTGGCTTCCTTATTTCCGTACTGTCGGCAGAAATGCTGAAAACAACACCTGTTCTAAGGCTTTGGATCAGACAAGGGGGCCCGATGGTTGTCCAGATCAATGTTGATGGTGTTCGCCAGCGCATCCAAAGCTCGTGGGCCTGTCCTCACTCTGGGCACCTGAGGCTGGGAGATCTCTGGCAAAGGAAGGCGAAGAGCCGGAGAACTATATACCAAGAATCTAAGCGTGGCCGGTCAGAACAAAGTGACCCTTACAGCAACCCTTTCGGATGAACCTGGTAGGGAGGCCTCGGTGTCGGTTGAGGGCCAAGGGATCCGTAAGACATGGCAGATGATGTGACAGCGGCATTGATGACATCCAGGACCCTCTTTACAAAGTCTATTTTTTCAAACCCTACACCCACACCGCCCCACTCAGAAAGCCCAAACCCGTCATATTGACCCCAAACCCTAAACCCTAAACCTAAACAGTAAGCCCTGAACTCCCTGAAGCCTGAAAACCTGCTCGTCGCCCTCGGGCTGCGAGGGAATGGGAAATGACGGTAAGAGCTTTGAGTGGTTGAGCGCAACTTTTCATTCTCCAGAAAACTTCGAGTATGCAACTTTCAAGGCTTCAAAGGCGGGTGGTGGCTCCGGGTATGAGATTCAAGCTCAGAGAACTTGGACGACCAAAGCCAGAAACCGTACACCCCGTGCATATTCACATCTGAGACACTCAACCGAGTTAACCGTCCTATTCACAGACTCCGATGTCGCAACACCACTAAACTTTCACAACACAAACAGAAGCTCAATCGGGCTCCTAAACCAAGGTTCTGACACTTCTGACATGCATCCTGCATCCGCATGAACACGACCCGATGTAAGTCTTGAATGACTCTGGGGGCTTTGTGGGCGACCTAATGGGATAATCTTTACATCTCGTACATGCAAGTCATTCCGGTCCAGATAGGCACTCTGACATGATAGACCCATGCCTGCCCTCAGCAGTGGGATCCTGAATGCAAATGCCATTCGACAAGAGACCCTGTGTTCAGCAACAGCGGTACAGCAACCCCCAAACCGGAAACCCTCAAACCCTAGGTTCCATTTGTGGTTCCATTTGTGGTAGAGCGCTCTGTCTTCAAGACGTGGACTGGTGGTAGTGATTGGTGGTGGCGATGGCGTCGGTGGCAGTGGTGGTGCTGGTGTTTAGGTGGAGCTGCAGGGTTGTTAGGGTTTTAGGGTCCCCGGGTTTAGGAGTCGTCGTCGTCGTCGTCGTCAAACCTGCTCTTCTGAAGCCAATGCCAAGCCACGCGAGCCGACCGGTTGGTGGCGCCACTGACACCCAAAGCCAGCAACCTGTGCTTGAGCTGACGGAAACACACACTTCTAGCTCGATGAACCAGTTTTCAACAAGCAAAGCCTGAGACCTGAAAATTCACGTCTCGCCTCGAACAGACAAGACTTGTGAAGAACACTGCGCGGGAAATACGGAGGGTCTACGGAGAGGTGGTGGCATACACCTTAGCTTTTAGCTGAAGTTTACAACGTGGATGTAGATTCTACAAGCCCCTAATACTAACAATAGGACCTCTATTCTGCTCTGGGTTCTTTTACTGTATAAGAACGAAACTGAGATCCTAAGGAACACTCACGATTGTGCCCTAAAATACACACTGAGCCAGACAGGAAACGTGCATGCATTCTGCATTAAACGCCTGCTTGCTTTCCGGGCTTATAGCGAAGATTCGGAGGTTGGTGTCTCAGTTCGGGTTTAGCATTAAAAAGCTTTAAGCCATTCCATAATCGCTGTACTCTGATGCTATATAGGACTATAAGAACCGCAACTACCAGATGCGGAACTGGAATGGACTTTAGGGATTGGAGTTAGGGTTTAGTAGACCTGACCCTTTAGACCCTCGATGTTCAAGATCGCAGTCCGAGCAACACACCCCGAAACTGCTCAGATCTAAGCCCGGGATCACTGAAACACCTCAGCCCCTAAACCCTAAACCATTTTGCACAGCCTTGCACATGCCCGCCTGGTTCTTGCCCGCCTGCCCTACACCCTAAACCCTAAACCCTATCAGCCCCTATTTAGAAGCCTCAATAATTAGAATAGAGTTTGGTGGGTTTCCTATACCTATGATTATAATGAGGACCCCCCCCCCTTCAAAATACTATAGGTCGCCATAGTAAACGTTATTATACCCAACAGCTGCCAGCCGAGTCACGCGAGCAGAACGGTTCGGTAGAAGCAGAGCATGGTCAGAAAGATAGGCTTGTCGGCACTCTGAGGTTTTTTGTCCCACTCGGAACGTAGCCCCGCTTTTGGGGAAATGAGGACAAAAACCCGCCGAATGCTAAGCGTCAGACATGGTCGGAGCCCAAACAGGCGGCAACGCGAGAAGATGAACCAAAGCCCCCAAACGGTTTAGGGTTTAGGGTGTAGGGTTTAGGGTTTAGGACATCATCAGCCCTTAATACTTAAAACCCCAAAAGATATGCTAACTCCGCTGAGAACAGGTTTGCCAACAAAACTACCCCAAAACCCGTGACAAGAAAACCCAACAGCGTGACCAAGGTCGCAGAATTTCCAGACCTTAGGGTTTAGGGTTGAGGGTTTAATAATTTAGGGTCTGTGCGGCAAGGGCCAACTCCCGAACCCTCAACCCATTTTCCACTCGTTGTGGAAATCGGGAGCCTTCCGTGTGGAGGTTCGGTCTTGGGCACTGCAAGTCCTACCGTATCGATCTGAAAACATGCGCTAAAAGCTAATTGAACACAAAAGGTAAACCGTACCAAACCGTATGAAATCCCACAGAACCCTCATGAAGAGGGTTCCGTTTAGGGTTTAGGGCTGTCCATGGTTTCGGCTCTAGGGTGTTGGGGGAGATCTTGTTGGATATCTCTTGGACATTTGCAAGAGGCATCCAGTTTGAGAGGAGACGTGTTTGAGCAGCATCAGGGCGGAAGTTCCGGTTTAAGGGGATTTTCGGATTGAAGTTGATGGGAGGGGTGAGGAAAGAGCAGGGTAATCATCACCCGGAGCCACAAGTTCGCGGCGTGCCTACACCTGCTTTTCAGTCCACCTTAACTTCTTACCTGCAGGCCGACAGAAGGCAAGCAGCCTAAACCCTCAACCCTAAAGCCTAATAAGCCCCGTACCCCAGACCCTACTAAACCCTGCACCCCCAAACCTTATGCCGAACCCTCAACCCTCAACCCCGAGTCGCCTAAGCTATCCCAAGCTCTGCAAAACAAACTCTCAGGACACCATGAAGCCCCTGCAAAAGCCCTGAACCCTAAACGCCCAACCCTAATGAGCACACTGGAAAATCTGGTTTTTTTGGCAAAACCAAAAAAACAAAGTTAGCCTGCGTCAAGCACCGAAGACTATGGAGCCCAAGACCAAGATACCTTTGCCCTCCCAAGTTCCCAAGCCCCGACATCAAAGCTGAGGCAGGCCTCTGTGGCGAAAGGCTTCCATCGTATGCTTGGAGGCTAAAGGTTCGGACCGTAACCGCGCACCCTTAATTATGATAAGAACCAGGCTTTCTGTTTTGGCGGTATAGTGATTAGGATTTAGGGCTCAGGGTCTAGGGTCCCAAAACACTAAGCCGTAAACCGCGTGGGGGCATAACCCGCCCCTGCGCGAATGGATTCGCAACTGCTGAAGCCCCAGCTCGGAAAGAAAGCAACAATGCCAGCAGGAGGAGCGTGTGTGTATATATATATATACACACATACATACATACATACATACATACATACATTTTTTATATGGGGAGAGGGAGAGAGAGATAGATAGATAGATAGACAACAACAAAGTTCATAGACAGATAGCTAGATATGCAGTTTAGGATTTGGGGCTCTGGGGCTGAAGGTTCAAGGCCCGTTTTCTTCAGATTTAGGTACAAACTGCTCCTACCATGCAGTGGCTCGTCATTGAACACAGAGATGGCTGCAAGGGCCCACAGGCAGTTCTCAAAGGTGTCCAACAACCGTTCCTGAACCATTCCTAGACTACTAAACCCCACGTACCCTAAACCCAAAATACCCTATACTCTAAAGCCCCTATGCCCTAAGCCTTTCTTCTGGACAATGCAGCTCCCCCGGCTCTAGGCTGCGGTTACGCTGAAACTACATCAACGAAGCAACAGCCCAGTTCCCGATCGTAGAGCTTATCCTTTGTGACTCTCGCTTTGATCTAAAGACTGGTAGGGCTGGAGGATGTAGGGTTTAGGGTTTAGGGTTTAGGGCTGCAAGGTGCCAAAAACACAGATGTTGCTGTCGTGCCTGCGCGGAATTGAGCCCATCAAGAAGGGTACTCTGCAGGCAGCTTTTTTCGACTGAAACTTGGACTCAGTGCTGCTGCGGTCACAATCCAATCTGGGGGCCCTCCTGCGTGACGAAGGGCAGAAACGAGATATTAAAAAAAGCTAGCCACAACACACCCTAAACCCGAAACCCTAAACTCTAAACCCTTGTTGTACTCCGCACCCTGACGGCCTGAAGAGCCCAAAACCTCCTAACACCTAAACTCGCAAAGAACACCCGCATAAGCTAGTAGAAAGAACGGATCTGCAGCTTCTTGGCTGCATACACTCGCAGCAAAATTAAGGTTTAGGGCTTAGGCTCAGTATCAGTGCCCTTATCAAGACGTCGCAATACAAAGAATCCTTCCTGTTGGCGTCTGTCAAAGTTTACAGTTCGATACATACATCACATAAGTGCTGCTCGAGCCAAGGAAAAGCCAAAGAAGGTGTTGTGCTGGTTTAGGGCCAGGGGCTTGCACAGTTCATCCGATTTTCGGGGATGGACGGTTTATCAGGGATGTTGGGCCACAACATGCCTACAAGCCAAAGCAAAAACAGCCTCATTCAACGTCCCCGAGACTACTTCAAGACGTCATGCCTCTGTTCCAAAACCCAAGACCTCCTCCTAGTCCGGCAACTGAACTTCTGATTCAGTCCTCTTTGAATTGCAAAGTGATCAATGACATACACATGCCGTCAAGCTGAAATTTCGGGCTTTAGGGCTCAATGCTTTTAAACTCGCTTTTCAAGCCCCATCCCATACCGTGGTCGAGTTCCTATATCATAATTTCGTGGAATCCCACTGATAGGAGCCCTTGTTCCAGCTGCAATACTAAGATTGTTTTGTTGTGCTCCGGGCAAAAATCAGCCACCCCCTATTCTGGGTCCCTACGAAGCCGAGTCTCGACCTCATGATCAAAATAAACGAGCTGAAACCCCGCAGTCGTGCATCTGTGGCTACTTTCCCGGCGATGTAGTTCTGCTTTTCGGGGCAGCCCTGCTAGTGGATGGGATCCCATCATAACAGGTAGGAAAGGACCCCCAAGGAAACACAACAAAAGGAGGGTCTGGATAGGTTGCCTCGGCTGCGACATGGCGTTGGCCCGCGCGCCACTGGCGACCTAGACATGGACCATGTGCCATGTGGAGGTTTGGGGTTGTCCCATGTCGAGGCCTGAGGTGGTTGTCGCACGGTCATGTGGATTCAATGCTTTGGACCTCTCTGTTAACTCACGTGCATTGTTCGTGAATCCGTAGACCCAGCATTGAGGGTCTCGGGTAAGGCATTACCACATCTGCGGGTGTCTACGTATGCATGTATTTATGTGTACATAGTATACGCACATAGGTTGGCAGATTTGAGGTGTAGGGCCATTCCGGGATTCGTCATGTAAGGTTTTAACCAGCTTTTAAGATCCTAGTTTCTGCATTCCCTGGCGCAAGCAAGACCGGCTATTCAGCTACTCGGAGATTCATGATCAACATCACAAAAGTCATTGGCAAGAGCCAATTCTCTTCAGAACCACCATCCTAGTGCAAGGAGTAAGGCTTTTTTTGCGGGGGGTTCAGGAAATGACCAAAGTCCTTGCAAAGAAGATATTCTGCCCTAACGTAAACCAGGTAGCAGTCTGCAAGAAAGAAACTCTGACAGATGACAATACTCAGCAGCGCTGCATGCGCTAGCTCACAGCATCAATACAAACTGGCTAAACCTTCTTTAACGGTAGGGGTACATAAGCCCAAGAATGGATAACACACTCAGCTCAGCGACTGATGGCTATTTCACAATCCGGCTGCTGGCTGCTTCAAGCTGTCAGCAAAGTATTCAGAGTGAGGGGCACAGCAGCAGCAGAAGCAGCAGCAGCAGCAGCAGACCTAAGCGCCTCTACCATCACTCTAAGCCTTAACCCCCCCCCACCCTTAATCCGTAAACCTAAACCCTTTACCCCAGATCCTGTAAACCCTCAACCTAAACCTAAGCTAGCTTAGGTGAGGATCCTCTCTCAAGGACCGTCACCTGAAGAAATCCGTGCTTTTATACAGCAACCCCAGACCGAAGATAGTGGCATCAAGAGGTGAAACAGAGCTTCGGGGGCAATGAGGATTAATGAGGTAGAGTCGAACAAAGACACAAAGGGGCACTCTTGCTAAATTGTTGGGGCCCCCATAGTACCGCCAACCCACAAGCACTGCACTTGGGGCTTGGTGGGTCCCATATCCAAACCTTGTAAGTGCCTTCATTATAAGCATTTCTCGACGCGTTTTGCTTGCGCTGGACCCATTGAATCGCCTTGAGATCTGTATAACCCTAAACCCTAAACCCTCAAGAAAGACATAAATAGAAATTGCTTTTCAGTTCGAACCACCTGACATCCCCAAGTACACCAGGTCAGGGGGTGGGATGTGCTACATCTTTCCCAAGAGAAACAGAGAAGTAAAGTACGCCTACACCGAATGCATATTAACGCCAGATAAAACCCTATAAAGAAACCTTACAGAACCATGTCAAATGCATTGAGCACAACAACAGAATTCTTCAAGACTCTCACCTGCGGTCTTCAATGTTCTACCGGCTATGTATGGCATAACATGTATCATGTCCTTTATCCTATATACTGGATATAATGTATTCTGTGATATCCTAACCATAGGATTTGTAAGGTTGACACCATGGGCCCCTAGTATGTGCCCTTAATCCTGAGATCCTTACACACCTGCTATATACCCTATATGTACCTTTAAAGGACCCTAGAAAGGCCTAAGGGTCCATAGCAGGGGCCCATACTTCTGGCCATAGATAGATTGCATAAGGGGTGCGCCAAGGGATCCATGACATGGGGGCCTCCATAATTTCAGTAGGGCGTTTTGGGGCAGATTGTACTGTGGTTCCTATATTACTTAGGGGCCGAGTACCTTAGCCCAAAAAAGGTTAAAGGTTACCTGCTCAGCCCCTAAGATTAGTAGTGCCAATAGAGGGATATTGATATTGTTAATCACTAAGTACTCACCCTTAAACCCGGAACCCTGGTAAACCCTAAACCCCCTAAACCCTAAACCCTAAACCCTAAGTTGAGGCCTCAGGCCTGCACCGCTAATTATTGCAGGGGGGAATAGAGACCTCATGGAAATCTTACAGGGGTTGGTGAACGGAGCTTGACATAACCTGAGACGGGTATGGTAAGTGGCCACAGGGTGCTCGTCATTTGCGTTTGGGCGATCTAGGTATATCGTCGATTATTTTCCTACGAATCTGCCACCTTGACTCCATGTAAGATGGTCTTCATCATGATGAACTGCCGCTCGAGAACTGGATTCACGGGTAGTTCCGTTTCCGCGAAAAAAGGTCCAACTCTGAATGTTTCACATTGACCGGGCACGCTGTCGTGCAGCAGCTTCGGGCCATGTTTGGGATCCTGCACCGAGACCCCGTCACTGCCATGGTCAACCGGCATTGCCGGGACCTGCTGACCTCCTGCAGTCAACAACTCGACTTTCTCCAGTCCAGCTATACGTTCTGGACGAAATCCTTGCATCAGGATCATCCTGCACTGGATCTGGCTGTATAAACCCGCCATATTGGCCACCGGGAAACTTGTTGGCAGCACACGCTTCCTCGAGGCATGCGCCATCGCTTCTCCAGCCTTCGTCTGTTCAGGACGATCGGCTTGAGGAGTATGCACTCCCTTTCCTGAAGACTTAAAGGAATCCCCAAGGAACCTGTAAACTAACCTTTAAAGGAACCCTGACATGAATCTTTACAGGACTGAGATGGGAGCCTGAAAGGAACTCTTGACCCGCTGAAGAACCCTTAAAGCAAGCTTTGAAGGAACCCTTAAAGGAAGCTTTCAAGGAACCCTTAAAGGGACTCTCCGTCCGAAGAACCCCTCAAAGAAACCCCGGGAAGATTCCGCAACAAGGGGCCACTTCGTGGAGGCGGCGCGCTCGCCAAGGCCTTCGGTGGAACTTGGGTTTCGCATTTCGGGTTTCAGCTGGTTCTCGGGGTCCGGGCTTCGGCTGTTAAAGGGTTCGGGTTCTCAGATTGGAAGACAAGGGCTTAGGGTTTAGGGGTCTGCGGAATTTTTCCATCCGAACAGCTGACAAGTCGCACCTTACTCACTAGTTTCGTCACAGGTTTCGAAAGGCTCAACCGGCAGAATGGGCTTTTGAGAATATTGTAGTATAGCTTTTCAGGGACTATGCATGAATATGACTAATAAACAGTCCAACCCATTACAAGCCCAGTTTCGTGTAGAATGTTTCAGTGTTTTACCACTCCACGTGCGGAAGAAACGTATCCGAAACAATTTGCACGCTTCAACCTAAATCAACTAACTACTGATGCCAGTGTCCAGTACCTGATCATTTGGTACATTGGACTCTTGTCATTCTATGTGTCAACCCGACCTGCGTGCCTTAAACTGCCCTTGACAACTACACGCTGCAAGGACCCGAACACGCCCGTGCTATAAGCTCCTCCAACCTGGACCCTAAGCCCTAAACTATAAAGAGCCTCAAGCGCAACAACCAAACATGCTTGCAGCTGGGCGACTGCCTGAGGCTTAGGGCGGCGTGGAGGTTTCTGGCTCGAGGTCATCGGGTTTCCAGCTGCCTTGGCTGTCTTTTGGTTTCCTTCTTTTTGTTTGGCCGCGCTGGCAAATCACAAAAACAACAAGTTGTGTGTATGTACACAGAAACATCTACAGGCACATCTACAGCGTTTCCTCAACATTAGTGCTATTACAACTGAATGTATATGCATGTATGTATGTATGTATGCATGTATATATATATATATGTACGTGTGCGTGTGTGCGTGTTTGATGACGAATCAAATTTTAACATAGGGATACACTGACGTCACAGGGTTACTACTACCACCACCAACAACAACAACGACAACGACAACACTAGCAGAGACAGCGACAGCGACACCGACAGCAACAGCCACAGCAACAGCAATAGCAACAACACAAAAACAGCAGAGCAACAGCAACATCAACAGCAACAGCAGCAACAACAACAACAACATCAACAACCACGACGACGACGACAACATCTGAGGCAGAGCAGCAGCAGCAGCAGCAACAACAGCGATGAACAGGAACGGCAACAACAATAATTACTAGCACTGGTACTGGTGCTAGCAATTGCGGCTATGACGACGACGACGACGACGACGACTACTACTACTACTGCTACTACTCCTACTACTACGACGACTACTACTACGACTACTACTACTTCTTCTTCTGCCAACACCAACACTGACACTACATCGGAACTTGTATTGGAGCACATAAACCACAGGGCCACAAAACATGTGCTTAAGCCGTGGGGCCCTACAACAAGAAGTAAGCGCAACGCCATAAGCAGACAGTTTTCGGCATGGGGAGGAACCATGTGCCAACCTCGGCATTACGGTTGCAGCCTTTAAGATGCTTTATTCTCCCACCCTGAGGGCGAAATGACCCCACAACACAAAATTCCCGTCGACAAGTCGCAGCAGCATGTTCGTCTGCTGGCCTCGCTGTGTCGGTGTCCTCGACCAGGCTCGCGGGCAAGGCTTGTGAGTCCACCTAGACCCTAACATGTAGTACCTAATCGGGTTAGCCTAGCTTGTTTCGATGGGTTCTTCACCATGAACAGGTTATCCCACAAAAAAAACCGTTCTAAGGTATAGGAAGGACCCAGGGCCGAGGGATTTCTAGGCAGTGCCTAGGACATCGGAAATTGAAAACAAACAGGGGAATCAAGTAATGATAATAGTATGGGAATATTAAAATACTAACAACAACAAGAGTAATCCTCCTCCTCCTCCTCCTACTACTACTACTACTAATAATAATAACAATAACAAAAATAACAATAATACTAATAATAATCATAATACTAATAAGAACAATAAGAGTAGTCATACTCGAAGTATTAATTCTAGTAGTACTGATAAAAATATACATATATAGACCTCAGGCAAAACATTGCATAACAAAAGAAGCCGTGCTTGTCCAAATCGGAAAATTCCAGGGCCGTGCGGGGCTAGGATGGTAAGAAGCGAATTGAGTGGTTCAGGCCTCCAGCATGTCTGATCCTTGCAAATGCTTCTGGAATCTGGAATGCGGCGATGCCATGCGAAAAATGTATGTATGTATGGATGGATGTATGTACGTACGTAATTATGTATGTGTGTGTATACACATATGTATATATGCATGTATGTGTATATATATATATGTATATAACCTATAATTGCATGTATAGCTGCGCGAACCACTAGCGCGAAATCTACGACCTTACGCCCTTACATGCCCTTACGCTGCAGAGTATGCCCTTTACATCTCTGAAATGCAGCCCTTGATAAGCTCTGATCCACATGGAGATCCCCTTGCCCAGATCTGGTGGTATATTGAATGGTTTCGCACGGTCGAATTGGATGTATACGGCTTCCTTCGGGTTTGCACGTTTCGGAAGTGAGATGTCTATTGTGCAGGCTAACAGACCAGAAGCTTTAAGCAGCTTCATCACAACACTGCTTGTGCAGTAGTTAACCGGGAGTCTTCCAAAAGCACAATGATATCGGAGGGGGCCTTCAACCTTCCCATTTCCCGGATTGAACGGTTTATGTCTTGTAGGGTTTCAGGCTTACTTCCAATTCCTGAACCATGAAGGTACGCTGTCAGTGTCCTGGGACGTCTGTCTCGACAGCACTGCTGGGGCCTAAGTCAAGCGCAGCAGCACGGGCCCAATCATCCCAGTAGGCTGAAGGCTTCAGCTCCCCGGCATTGGTCGACGATGTCCGAGCCGAAGGTATAGGCTTTAGGTTCAGTGATGTTCGGGGCCTTAATGACTAGAATAGTGTTTTGGGGTATACAGGAACCCAAAAATAGTATAGGTGATTATTAAGGTCCCTATGTTAAGTATCATGGCCAGGCTTTATGGGGCCGAGGGCGATACCTTGCATCTATTGGGGTTGCAGGCGGAATCCCCAAAAGCCGTCCGTCATCCACATTTCGGGATTATAGGGTTTATTCTTCAAGCCGCGGCATACTCTAAGCCCCTAGCTAGATGACAAAAATCTCGTTGCTAATAGCCCTAAACTCTGAACCCGAAATATTAAGGTAATCATGAGAAGACACCTAAACCCTAAACCCATAGCCCTCAACCACAAACCCGAAATATTAAGGCTACCATCAGAAGACACCTTTCAGGCGCAGCCCTTGGCCTTTCACCAACCGGTCAGCAGCGCAAGAAGAATATACCCTTGATGCAGAGGCAAAAAGCCCGAAGCCCTATAGCAACACTTGTGGTAACGTCTATTGTAACCCTTACAAAACCCTGATATCCCTTGTAATTAGTCCAAACTCCTCTCAAACATGCTCCTGAGTGCCCCCAACCTTAACCCCAGAACCCAAACCCCAAAACTCTAAACCCCTAAACCCTAAAAATTTCAAACCCTACACCCCTAAACTCTAAACCCCTAAACCCTAAAAATTTCAAACCCTACACCCCTAAACTCTAAACCCCTAAACCTTAAATTCCAAACCCTAGGCCCTACACGCCTCAACTCTCAAACCTATACATCCCAAGCTTGAAAGCCAAAAGCTCCTGAGTCCCTGAAGTCGCTTCCGCACTCTTTTCACGCACACGGCATGCAAAAGAGTCAGCCGCGCAAGCACGGGGGCCCTAATAACTAGAATAGGCCTTTGAGTTCTTGTAGTATATCAGCAACATATCAGCAACTTGGAACCCTAAGGAATAGTATTGGTAATTGTTCCGACCCCTAGATATGTAAGTCTGTCTGCTGCGAGGTTCTCGTTCCCCCTAGCAGCTCCCTTTCTAGTTGCGTCTGTCGTACCCCTGCCATGGACTTTGGCACGGGGTAGGCACTGGCACGAAAGTCCCTTAGCTTTTCTTCAAGCTCCACATGTGCATCCTTTCGTTTCCTTTCCGCTGCTCGAACAGGCCGCTCGTCCACTTCTTCTTCCAGTGCCTCTTCTTCCAGTGCCTCTTCTTCTGGGAACCCAAACCTCGCCAATTCCTGCTTAGAGACACCTGCTATCAAGAGCTGCTTTGCTTCAACGGAGAAGCTCCTCATCATTCGGATCCACTGATCCCGATAATGGGGTTCCACACAGACGCGGATGGTGCTGCGTGGCGAGGCGTCGCGCCTGTGACGCAACCATTCAACCAGTGGCATGAACACCTCAGGGGAATAGTCCATGAAAATATTGCCATCTGCGTCCCGCAGTGTCTCCCAGCGCCCCGAAAGAAGTGCAGATATTTTGCTGTCACCGAGAATGTCAAACAAGCTTGGAGATACAGCGATGAGCTTCTCGCCACCAATGTTGATTTTGATAGGCCGGCTCGGCAAGTTGGCAGAACTAGCAGACTCGCCGTGGATTCGGGACATCGCGGAATGCAGATACGAGCTTTCAGCGAAAAGGGTCAGTACCTGCATTTAAACATTGTGTGCCCCATTCCAATAGATATCGATTTGGAAGTAAATTGGTCACTGCCCGTAGCGCATAGTGTTGGACTGCAATCGGTGATTCTCTGTTGCTGCCGCGAAAGTACATGGCACTGAGCTAACATGACCTCGACACTGCTTGCAGAAGCTCGGAAATCTCGTCACACTACCCAAATCCTTCATCAAATCCGACACCTACCACGCCAGAAAGGCTCAAACGGTGAGGCCCCCGACTCGAGCCCTTTCTTTTTAAGGCCCTTTAACAACAGCGGCCCGAAACTTAGCAACGACTTCTACTCCTGCAAAACAGCCTAAAGCCCACAAACCCGGTGGCCACTCTCATTTTCTGCAACGAGCTTGGACACCCTGGCCCCAAACCCTAAACTTAAACCCCCCTTAACCCCAAGAGCAATAACCTCGAAGCCTGAGCCCCCAGGTGCTACAGCCCCACACCCGGACACCCTAGGTCCTGAAACCGAAAAAGCTCAGCCCCGAAACTTAAAACATGGAAACAAAGAAGCCCAACCCTCAACCATGAAGCCCGTATCATGAAACCTAAACCATAAAACCCTAAACAGGGAAAAGGGTTTAGGGTTTAGGGCTTCTTGAACCCTAAACCACGAACCACAGTTTAAGTGCTTCGGGCGGGCCGCGACATCTCCCGCTGCTGCAGGCGGTCCTTCCGGTAGAGCAAACTTCGAAGCTTCCAGTGGTGGTCTTAGGGTCGAGTCCCCTGTTGGTTATCTCCTCTTAACATATGTCTATATATATATACATTAAAATTTAGGGCTTAGGATGTGCATGTGTGCGTACATATGTATACGTACATATACATATACATATACATATACATATACATATACATATACATATACATATACATATACACATACATATACACATACACATACACATACACATACACATACATATGTACATATGCATATATGCTTTGATAGGTCAAACTGTTGCAATCTGAATAGACATGTAAATAAATAGAAAACAGATGGATCTAGATATGTGGTTTAGGGCTTAACTGTAGTCTGGATTCTAGTTCCTTTTCTTGCTTCAACCAACTTTTATGTCAATCTTTTGCCGGGATGGAGCCGGACGCGCGATCTTGCAAGCGTGCGCTTTTGGATGGTTCAGGTAAGCTCTTTTTGTAGTGTCGAGGAGCCTCGACACTTTATAGGGACGAATGCTTAAAGCTGTCCGGGGTAGGATTATAACGTCCTATACTATAGCTTCCGAGTCGTGGGGGTTTGGGGATTCTGGTTCGCTTGTGCAAGGGCTTCGGACATGCCTTCGAATTGCAGCCCGAAGACCGACCACGTCAGAACATGTTTGCGATTTGCTCCCACAGTTGCCAGCACCATGAACATTCATCTTCACAAGACCCTGAAAAACCTCAACCCCGAAGGACCCCAACCAAACCCCAGCATACTGAAACCAAACCTGGCCCCAAAATGCCATGCAAGTTCCATGAACCGCACCCAGGTTTCGGGCAGAAGGTTTAAGCAGTAATGATTCCGAATGTCTCAGAAATATTGCTGCGGGGTAGTTTGGGCTTGTAGTCAGGCTACGATGAACGTGAAGCCCAGCATATCCTCGACCCTAAAATCCAAACCCATAAATCCTAAACTAAACCTGCCATGAAGCCCCGAACCCCCATAGGCTTCCCCGCTTTCCCAAGAGCCATCAAACCCAAGCCCCAATTTGAACCCCACGGGTTTCCGGGCAGGGTCAGAATTGGGTTTGATAGATGAGCTTAGGGGCCGAGTACCTTAGCCCAACAAAAGGTTAACCGTTGAATTATATTACGTTTCTTGAAGCCCTACAAGGTTAAATTAAAGGTTACCTACTCAGCCCCTAAGTGAGGTTTTTTGGTGGAGGGGCCCATAGCGTCCTGGGTCTTTCCCCCCGTCGGTCGGCTTGAGATGCAAACCCAGCAGCTCCTTGCTAGGGAGTTTAGGGTCAGGGTTTGTCTTAAACTGCCCAAAGCTACTTACGCAGGGTTCAGTTGAGTTTCTATATTGGAGCCGTTTGCCAGGTCCTGACAACAAGAAGGCTAGAGAAGCTTAGAGTCTAGAGTTTAAGTGACACAAGCCAGTGCCACTTCAAACGCACATTTAGCATTCGTATACATCTGCGATGGGACCACCCAGCACGCTTTTCGAGTCACCTACTTCCGTGAAAGATTGGCATGTTCTTGATTTTTCGATTATGCCGAAATTATGCCCATAAGGAAACCACAAGTACACCCTCCCCGATATTCCGACGCAGCCCTGTAGAGCCCTGTTTACACTCACCAAAGCCCAGTACAAACTCTATTTCATATGTGCCTCGAAGAGGGCAAAGGGTCCTATGTACTGTTTTGGGGGACACTTCCCTAAACCAAACTGTACTTCCGAATGTAGAAACCCTACATTCTACTATACAGGTACAGAGGACCCTTTGGTGAAGCAGCAGCCCTTAGAAGGTACCATCTGCGTCGCACTGTTGCGACATGACATCCTAAGACCCAGTTACCTGGAGGATCATGGATACGATAAGGTCTATGTACATGGCTTATGGAACATCACCTCCTATACCAATACAGGTATCTGGGCTCCCTTCGACGCATTGTCACACTGTCCTCCATGATGGGTCGCTACGGAGTGCTGCTTGTAAAAGGGGTTTAACTGCTTTCGAGCTGGGCTCCCCCTCACTTTCACGAAGCAGTTCCTCCTTCGGAAGGAAGTACTTGTTCAGAGCCACGATAACCCCAACACAGCAAATCCTCTGAAAGGCTGCAGGTTGCGAAGGGTGCCCCCAGATGTGACTGCTACCCACAGTTCTTGAAATGCAGAGGACCTCCTGGTGCTAAAACAACCTAATCCCAAGCCTACAACCTAACCCCTTCAAAGTGCGAAAACCCGCCCATCTATAACTAGAATAAGTCTTCGGGATATCATATATACTGTCATTCTTAGTATAATAGTAATTCTTAGTATAATGAACCACCGAAATTGTATTGGTACTCATTTAGGCCCCTATATTACACTCAATGCCAGCTCCTCCAGTCGGATCACACGCTTGGGCTCCTTTGGAAGCCGCACACAAAGCGGTGGGAGGGAGGGGCGATGAGGACGGAGGATGGTTTATAAGCCTTTAAACCCATAAAGCACAGCCTGATGAATGTGGAGATTTAGGATTTCAAGCTCTGGCATCAAAAAGTGGATTTTGCCGGCAGCTTTGCCATCCCGTCTGCTAGTTAATTAGACCCGAATCTTGGGTTTGCGTGCCTCCTGTCTTAGGAACTTCTGTGGTCAGGAATTCAGGGGCCCTGTTTTGGTTAGGGGCGGGGTAGGAAGGGCCAGGCGCGGGAACAGACATGGCGAAGGGAAGTCTGGGACTACAAGGCGAGTCGAGGGGTGTGGGGGCATCCTCAAAGCTACCTATAGTCTCCATCGTAGTGCCTTTTTTGGTTTAACCAATTCTATATTAAGGATCCTAAAAGGTAACCCCCAAAAGGAACTAAAACGGAGACTATAGGTAGGCTGTGACAAAGTATCTGCGGGCTCAGAGAAACTACATCAGTGGCTACGGAGGCTTTCGTCTCTGTGAGGTCGAGAACCTGCTCGGGGAGGGTCTTGCTTTAGGGGTTTAGGGTTTATAGAAACCAGCGGCCGTTCCGTAACGGAAGGCGTAGCTTACAGGCCTAAAAATCCGCTTTTCCTTCTTTGAGTGTCCTTCGCGTGGGGGGGCGGGGCGGTAAGCGGGGGGATGGGGGCGGAAGGGGTGGGGGTTTGGGGTACGACACTGTGGCCGGACCGCAAGCCGATGCAGGTCCAAAACCCTTGTGCTTCTGTCCAATAAAAAAACCCCTTCTAACGCCTAAAGCTCTAAACACCCCGAAAGCCGACGCTCCTCCTCTGCTTGTTGCGATGCCGGAGGAGTAACCTGACCATAAGAGCCAGCCCGAGCACAGCGTCTTTCGTGAAGGACCACACTGTCTAATAATTCGGGACTTGGGGTCAGGGTTTGTAGTTGAGGATGGTGCCACATAGTCCCATACACTGAGCACTACCTGCAGGTTGGTATCTCGGCGAGAGTATGACTCCTAAACTTTACACATCCCCGAAGCTCTAAGCCCCCCAAGTCCCCGAAACCACATAAACCGCAAAGCCCGAGACTCCAGACTTTATATCAGACCCTAAGCCTTGATCCCTCAACATTATAGACTCGATAGGCTCTTTTGACCCTAATCCCACAGCCCTAACCCCTCAACCATTTAGACCTTCTAGACTTCCCTGAACCCTAAACTGTGAACCCTGGACCCTGATGTGGGGAGCCTTGATAATTAGAATAGGGGTCTTGGGGTAGATTATGCTACAATTATTTTCACAACCTTCCCCCAAAAAAAACAAAAACAATATATATATATATATATGTTTGTATATTACTGGTAATTATTCAGGCCCCTGTATTGCTCTTTCTCCCCTGCGAGCCTCCTCCTTCCTTGCCGGCACCTTTGGAGCCTTCGGAGGAAACTGGAAAAGACTGACAATTTAAGGTCTTAGGGTTTACCTTGGGGCCAAAAAAGGCCTACAGTTTTAAGTAACTATATACAGAAACCATAATTCATAAGGAACCCTAAAAAGGTAGGTCATTTCGGCTACAGGTAGGGCTTAGGGTTTGGGGCTTAGGGAACCCGCAAGGCTCTGACTCACGAAGGGGCCTAATTATTAACTGGACGAAGGTTCAGGGCATGATATCTGGTAGCAAGTGAAGATAGGTTTAGGGTTTAGGGTTTAGGGTTTAGGTAGTTTCAGGCATCGGTATACATGCATATATTAGATACACGTATGATATACATTGAAAAAAAGATAGAGACATAGACACAGATATAGAGATGTAGGGCTGCAATGTAGCTAAGGGTCTACATTACCAGTGGGCGAGAGAGGAACGAGTGTTTTGGGGCTCAAGTGTGGCAGATGGGACTGAAAGGTAAGGGGTTGGGAATAGGGTTTAGGGGCTTTTTTCGCCGGAGCTGATAGGGGAGCCGTTGGTTTAGGTATGGCAAGGTTTTTCGGGTTCAGAAATGACTTCCTACTGGGACTGGGGTTCAACGAAGTTCGGGACCAAACACTGGAGGATTTGAGTAGGGTTTACGCTCTCGCAACGGACAAGCCAGACGAGGTCTCTCGGCACGACTGTGCACTACAGTCACTACAGGAGGTGACATGTGTGGTTCAAACCGGGTTTGGGGTTCACGTTTTTCAGGGACTAGACTTGCGGGATTTTCTTTGCGAAGGGGTGTCTTCAAAAATTTGTTCAAGCCAAAATTACACACCTTTGTACAGACTTTGGAGTCTTGGTCATGGCGCAATAGGGGCCTCAAGCATCAGAATAGAGTTTCGGGATACATTCTTTCTGCTTTTCGTACGCATAAATTAAAGACTTTGAAGGAACATTAGTTATGATTTATAATTTCTTAATGATAGCTAAGCTCCGACCCCAAAGGAACCTCCTTCTTGCGGCGTCCGGCTTTCTTCCGCTTGCGACGATCTGCATCCTGCAAGGATTGCTTCACAAGGCTTTGGTATCTCGGGGCTGTTGCTGCCAAAATCTCTTACACTTGGGCTCAATTCAAAACAGGACCTGAATCCGCAGTACGACATGCTACGTTCGAACAAGAAAGGCAGGTCGGTTCACATGCTGCCGAATTCGATTGCAGGGCTTGCTGATTGCTGTCTGGAGTTTGAAACCATTGAACTGGTCATGTACTACCTGTTTCAATCTCAGCAAAGGAGCTATGTATACAATGTGGGTAACTTGGCTTTCAAAGATGTCCGCTACCATAGTACGTTGATGCCGGCTGCAAGAATTCCTGCAAGAAAGAAACTGCGATCAAAGAGCAGCTGTGCCCCTCAGGAGCAGTCCTGGGCGCGCTTATTGGAGGGCTCCTGTGCAGCAAGAGAGTTGAGTGGCGGCCATGCAATGCAGAAACGACACGCCCAGTGCATGTCCAAGCTGACAAGCCAGGTATATGATTTCGAGATGTTCGCCGCAAGTGTCACGGTAATGATTAGCCTAAGTGCACCTGTCCTGTGGCTGCAGGTCGTAGCGTGAGAGGTCGACGGAGAGAGGCTTATGCTTAGGGCCGCTGTGCATGGCCCAACAGGATCCTATGTACTGTTATGGGATACTTCCTCTACATTCTACTATATGGGTGCGTAGGACCCTTTGCGTGCCCAAAACAGAAGCTATTTGCTCGGTTTATACGGGTTGTATTGGGGCGTTGAACTAGGAGCAAGGAGTTTGTTCAACACGGGTCTCTTTCTGAAAAACCTCCGCATGCCATATCATCTAACCCCGTTCAGCCTTCCACGGGGTTGAAACCTCAACCCCACAAGCGTAATCCGAAAATAGTTTCATGTTCTGCTGTAAACCTTTACATTTCCATGAAGGATGAACTCTAATTACACCCCACATCCCAATACCGTAGTCAGTTTCTTCTTCGCACTATAGCGCATCCTGCACGACGGATGCCACGGCATCGTCGTGGCTGCTGACGGACACTTGCCTGTCGGAGTCCTCCCGGGTAGCACGGTGGATTTTGAGACTTACATGGGGGGCCTGTGCCGGTATATACGGGGCATTCGTGCTCTAAGCTCCGAGGGTTAGCCTGCGCAATTTCCTGCAGTTTTCCGTAAAATCAGGACCAAGGCGAGTCAGAAATCTGGCAAGCACAAACACCTGAAACCTGGTAGCCAAAATCGTTGCCTAACTGCGCCAGACCACACTGAGGCTGTCGGAGCATAGAACCATCGGAAGCCTAGAACCTTATCCCTGACAATTTGACTACACAAACCCACAAACCCAGAGCCGCAAAACCCTAAAGACATCACAACCCGGACCTGCCGGACGCTAACCTGACCTGCAATCAGGATCAGGTTTTTTTTTATGTCACTATCCGAAGCCTCATGCCCTTAAGGTGCAATGTAGGGTTTGGGGGTTTAGGGTTTAGAGTTAGGACGCTTAGGGGATCCCAGCAGCACTAACCATCCATGTGCCAGCCTTCTGAGATTCACGCTATAGAGGCTATAGAGACTGAAGTTCAGCCAGAGAACCTGACCTCGTGTCCAACTTTGGTGTGAACCTCAAGTGCAGTCTGTATGTAATCATATCATAACTTACTCCCCAAAACAGTTTGTACTGCACGTTACCCCAGAAACCCTGCTCGAATTATTGCGGCCTGCATACCAACTTGTCGGGAAGTTGAGGATTCGGATTTGGCGCTGCAATTTAAAAATTAATTGTATAGGAAGAGCACCACCATGGGGTTACAAGAAATACCCCCCCCCCCCCAACTAGGAGACTTCTGAAAAGGGAGTCTCTACTTCGTACCCCAAGCCCTAAGCCCTAGACCCTCAAGAGGCTCAACCCTATATGCAAAATCGTCCTGCAAGGGAGCCCTTGCCGGCTCACGGCTACAGACCGTGAGCTGCCTGTCGTGGTCCTGTGATCTCGTTGCTCTTTTCGGGCTGAGAGCTTGCAATGTCGATTTTGGGGTTGAGGGCTCAGGGCTTCATCTCTTGCTTTCCTTTGGCTTTTCACCGCACTCTCCGTCTCGCTCTCGCTCTCGCTCTCGCT
>CAJNJA010050365.1:1429-24190 GCA_905231915.1 Symbiodinium necroappetens
CCCTAGACCCTAAGGCCTAAACCCTACCCCACCACCCTCCCCTAAACCCTAAGGCCTAAGGACGCCCCCCAAACCCTAGGGCTTAAGCCCCATGCAAAACCCTAGGCCTTAAGCCCCAAGCCGCAAGATCCTCGGCCTTGGACCCTAAACCCCAAACCTCTGGGCCTAAGCCCTAAAGCTTAAAAGCCGAAGCCACAAACGCCCAGGATTTGGCGAACAAGAACGCCAAATTTCAACGGAGAAACCGCCATATTCAACGAAGGGCCTGCCTTCGTTGAAAATTGGTGAGTTCTTCGTTGATTTTGGCGAAAAACATCGACAAACACAATATTCAACGAACGAATTAAGGTTCACATATATATATATATACACAGATAGATAGGTGATCCAGAAGAAGGTGCTAGACTGGCAGTTCCTGCGACAAGACCGCGAAGCCCCAAAACCCGAAACCCGAAATCTGCGTGACCCTAAGCCCTACATAAAGCCTAAACCAAACCGGAGGACTTCGTTGGCAGCATCATCGGCCGGCTGAACCAACATCCGGTTCGATCGACTCGCTTCGGCGTCATCCATACGCAGGCCTGGCAAAGTAAACCTGAACCCTAAACCCAGAGATTCCCTAAACTTCGAGCCCCTAAACACTATAACCCCAAACCCTTAACCAAAAAAAAACCTCAGAATTCGTTTATAGTGGATTGTAAGGAGCCTTCGAGCTCCGGGTCCAGAAACCGCAACGCAGGCTTCTCAAGCTTAGATGTATTTTGCTTAAGCAGTTCGTCTATTGAAGCAGGCAGCTCCCATACATATCGCGTCTTCTAGACCCTAAACGAGTCTATCTTACGTGGGTCTTAGGGTCCCCTTTTTTCTCAAAACGCAACTTAACTTTCAAGACGATGGGGTGCGATGCTCAGGGCTGCGAGGGCTGAGGGTCTAGGTGTGAAGCCCAGCATCCCCGACCGAGCCCCCGGAAGTTTTGGGTTTGGGGTTAAGGGTTTTGAGAGGCTTTGAGAAGTTTAGGAGTCCGATGTTAGGTTTTGAGTGCAAGGGTTCAGGGTGTGGACCTAGTTCATCGTGAACCCTAAACTCTCAAATCCCCGAGCCTCAAAGCTCTAAACCCCAAACCCTCGAACCACAAGCCTATATACAACACTTAAACCCTCAAATTCCTGAACTCTTGATTAAATTCCTAAACCCGGAACCAGGGCCCTAAGCCTTAAACCATAAGCCCCAAACCTAGGTTTAGGGTTTAGGGTTTAGGGATACCTTAGTTAAACCCTCAAACCCCTAAACCCCAAACCTGACGAAGCCTTAGGCCTGCAAACTCGTAAACACCCTAAGGGTCCATGTACCCAAACAGTATATACTTTGGCCTTAAAGTAGTCCCTATCCAGGTAGTTTGGGGCCAAAGTTTATACTATTTGGGTACATGGACCCTTAGGGACAGATAAACCTTCGGCCTTCAACGCTTACACGGGGTTTTAGAGTACCATACTTGAATACTTTTTTTTGGACCTGTTCCTTAAAGGAACCAGTATAAATTAAAAGTCTATACTTTTTTCTCCCTGGTTACTTCAAAGTCCAGTACATTCCTAAACCCCAGACCCTAAGCCTTACACCTTAGGGGTTGTGCAGCTGGGTGCTTTTGGGGTCTTGGGTGTCCAAAGCCGAAAACCGAAACCTTAAACCCTACCTGCCACCCCAAACCCTACAAAATCGTAGGTGATGACCGCTTAATTGGAGGGTATAGAATCGCCAAACCGGTAGGTTTGATATACCCTAGTCCCTCAGCCCTAAACCCGCCAGCTTGTAGAGGCTAGAGGGGAGGAAGCCGGCGCCGATTATGACCAAAAGAACCCGCAGCTTGTCCACAAATCCCGGCTTGGGCTTGGGGTTAGGGAACTAAGGGTTTGGGGTTAGGGTTTAGGGCTAGGGAACTAAGGGTTTATGGTTTCGGGTTCAGTGCCTACCTTGAGGGCCACATGCCCCGTAGAAGTACGGCCCCTAGTAGTGCCCTCCTTATACTATGAATCCCTATAGATAATTTAATATATATATATATGTATGTATGTATGTATGTATGTATGTATGTATGTATGTATGTATATATATATATATGGTGCTTGAACCTTATGTCCTTATACTATGAATTCCTATATTATATGGTGCTTGAGCCTTATATCGTTATATACTATGAATCCCTATATTATATGGTGATTGAACCTCATATCCTTATAGTATGAATCCCTATATTATATGGCCTTTGAACCTTATATCGTTATACTATGAAACCCCATTCTATATTGTGTTTGAACCTTGTATCCTTTTCCTATGAATCCGTATATTATATGGTGTTTCCACCTTAAGCCCTTTGAGGGTTCGTTTAGCCGGATAATCAGTTTCAAGTTTTCCTCGCAGGGTTCCCGACAACACCGAACGCCTAGTAACTTTCGAACCCCTGGTCAAAGCAGGGCTTAGCTAGCTAGGGATTTAGGGGTCTGGTGTCTATAAAGTTTAGGGTTTATGTAGGATTCATACGGTTGTTGGTTTTGGAGGCTGTCCCCGCTATTCAGGGATCGAATATCACAAGAGCGAACCCTTAACGCCAAACGACGCGTGAACCCGTAAGAACCCCAAGCCCCTTCAAGAGCTCTAAAGCCGCAAACGCTTTAACTAAGCCCTGAAGCCAAGATGCTCTAAAGGGAACACCGAAACGGACCTAAATGGAGCAGAAGAAAGACCCCAAACCCTAAACCCTAAACGGCTCCACAAATACAGCCTAAGCCCTTAAGGCCTTAAGGTGTGGGCTTCATGGAGATGTAGCCCGGAAGGCTTAGGAGAGTATGGTCTTTGGGGCACCAAATGTCTTAGGGTTTAGGGTTCATGTTTAGGGTTGAGGGTTTGGGCTTTAGGCTTTAGGGGTTTAGGGTTTAGGGTATAGGGGTTTAGGAATTTGGGGATTTAGGGATTTAGGACTCAGAGTCCCCTGAGCCTGGCCCCAAGTGTGTCTATACAGCCCCAGTATCCTTGGGATGAAGTACACCATTGGGATGAAGAGTAGAGGGTCCATATGCTTCTCTTATGGAGTTAGGGCCCCAACGCCATACTAAGAATGGTCTCTGTGACCCCATTCCATAATGATGATAATATGTCTATATATATATATATATTTTATGTGTATATATATATATACACGCATACATATATGTGAAATGTTTCGTTGTACAGCTTAAACCAATAAGGCCCAGAAAGCCACAACATGAAGCCCTTTCGAAGAGCAGCGTCGAAGGATGCCAACCCCAAGAGTTCGGTTTAGCGCTTCTTGGTTTTGGGGTTTAGGGTTTAGGGTGAAAAAAAGTTTCAAGTTTAGGGAAACTTCTATAAAGCCCTCGGAGCCCTGATGACGAGACCCTTTGAAACCCTGTTAGAAACCACTCACAAGAAAAGAGCAAGAACTCCCCACAAACCCTATGACAACCCTTAGCCTTATCATACACAAGAACCTCAAACCCTAGGCCCCTAGACCCTAAACCCTCAAACCCATAAGCCTCGAGCTCTGAACCATTGGGTTATGAGGTTGTCGATGCACACAGATCATTCTCCGTACCATGGCACGCCGGGCTATCTGCAGTTTATGTTCCAGGCCTTCTGTGAAGGGACTAGGGCTTTTACAGGGGTCTTGGCGTTGTTAGTAGAGGTCTTTTGCGAGTCGGACCTTGACAGGGCTTTCTAAGCCCTAAATCCCTAAACCCTAAACCCTGCTATTGAAGGGGGCTTTGGGTGGTAGTTGTGCAGGGTGGTAGCTGTGAGAGCTGGAGGCTTTCGGGTCTGGGGACAGCCTTGGGGTCAAAGACCGGCCTTCGGGGTACGAGTTCAGTGGTAGCACACCTCAGCGGTCGACTTCAGCCCCTAAACCTTACAGGCCCTAAACCCTACCTGCAACTCTCTTCGCCTAGAGTTAAACAGCCATTACCCCTGAATTAGTAGGTAGAATCCATAAAACTGTAGGTGATTAGAGTCCGAGGTAAACCCGCAGGGTTTAGGGCGTAAGTTTAGGGTCATACGGTTTGTAAGGTTCACCTGCAGCATGAGGGAAATCCGCTTCGGGGCTTCGGGCCGGGAGGCTGTATACCTCTTGCCAAAAACCCTCCATTGTTAGGAAGTTATATCTTTTTTATACATACATACACATACATATATATATATATATGTGTATATATATATACATACACAGATAGAAGCCAGAATATTGAACCCAAAAAAAGGGTAGGCCATTTGGGTACAGGAAGGGTCGAGGGTTTGGGGTCCCTTTGCCTGGGGAAGCTTTAGCTGGGCCTTGAGTCTTATAGGCCTTTTAAGCCGGAGACTTCTACCTCAGATCAAGGGACTTTGGGTTTAGGGTTTAGGGGCTTTAGGGGCTTTAGGGGTTTAGGGTTTAGGGGGTGTTTAGGGTTTAGGGTGTAGGGACTAAAGGAGAGACCCTTAAAGGGAATCCTGGGGCTTTTTTAGGGGCTTTACGAGACTATATGAGGGGTATATAAGGGTTATAATAGGGCATTTGGATTAGGGGTCCCTTCCAGGGGTCCCTCCTGTTGTCCCTACCTGAGGGAACTCCCTATCTTAGAACCCTAAGTTGGTTTAGGGCTTAGGGTTTAAGGGTCCGTCGCATGTATAAGCCCTTGAACGGGTCTCTTGGGAATGCGGTTTAGAAGAGATTTGGTTCAACAGCAAATGTATCAAGATCTAAAACTCCATGGACTTTGGTTATTGAAGAGAGACTAGCTAGCACAGAAGGAGGAAGGAGGACAAGTACATACCCTCCACACATGCACATTGTTGCATAGTTTGCGCTCGCGTCCTAGACGATGATGTAAGAGGATCCCCTGGAAACCGTCTCCCGACATGCATACATACCTGCATATGGACATACATACAAAAAAACCATGTCTGCACACACACACACACAAGATAATTTATGTTGAAGCCAGTTCGCGGTGGCCGACGAGAGGCACGGGGCCCCCTCATACGCCTGAACGCAACTTTTATATCCCCAAGCCTAAACCCAAGCTCTCCAAAGTCCTCTTAGACCCGCATTGATGCATGGATCTAGCTGGCATACACTTCTGTGTTGCGGGGGTTCTTGTTTATGTAGGCTTCTGTCGGTACATACTCCAGAGTCGCACATGTGCCATTTAGGTACCTGGATGCTGAGAACACAAGATATACAACTTTTTGCAATCCTGTACTCAACACACAAGCATGACACCTTATGAAACCCCCGCACTAAGTCCTACGGTGTTTAGGGTTTATCGTTTAGGATCTAGGGTTGTAGGGTTTAGGAGGGTTTCGTATTCGCTTTCTTCGTATGGCTTTGCACGAGACCGTGCGAAGCGAAGCACCCTAAACCCAAAACCCTCGCAGGCACGAGGTTCGGTAACATCCAAAGTCGTCGATGGCCTGATGGTGGCCGAGCACCTCCGAGCCTTGCCTGGTTGAGAGTTTAGGGCTTAGGGTTTAGGGTTTACGGCCAGTTGAGGGTTTTTTAAAGGTTTGTTTAGAGCTTTCTCAGGTTTTATAAAGGCTGCGTCGGGCTTTGGGTTGTTATGCGCTGGTATAGAGTTGAGTTTCGATAGGGTTTCATGGGACTGTTTACTGACCTTAAATAGCAAGTAACCCAGGCCTTTTATAATGAATCGGTTTAGGGCTTCGGGCTGAGCATAAAGATACGTATGTATATATGTATGAGTATGCATGTACACGCCTGTGTGTACATATATATATATATTATATATATATACACACACACACTCGTAGCGATCTACAAGAGCATGACCTTGATTCAGACATGCATGTTTGTGCTGAAGTGTACGCAGGCTTTTGCAGCTCATAACCCTTTGTGATTGTGTGTTACATGACATGACCTGTTTAGGGTGCTGGGTTTGGGAGTGAGCTTGCGTGTAGCTCCGCCGAGACACCGGCTTGGAGAACTTGGCGGCATTTTTGCTGAGAGGTTGTAAACTCTTATACTTGTGGGGATAATGAAACCTTCTTTGAACCAGACAGTTGTTTTTGGGCGGGCTTGTGCACCGGGCAAACAACATATGCAACTTAATTTGGTCGGTCACAAGAAGGAACTCCATTTGTGGATTTGCGCAGTGGTGGTACAAGGGGTGTAGCGATTACGTTTTCCGGGTTTCCCTTCGAAAATGTGGGAGGTTCTCTACATTAGGGTCCCTTTTAGAATCCTTTCTATAAGGGTTCCGTTGCATTTGTGGTGACCTAGCAAGGGACCCGAGTTTAGAGAACTACACCTATCCGGAAATGGCTGAAGGCCAACCTTGAGATCCTCAGCTCCTAAACTTCAAAGCCACGAAGGGTTTAGGGTTTTAGGGTTTGGGGTTTAGGGGACGAAATCATTGAAGAAACCCTTATAGAGCCCTTGTAGAACCCCCATAGCACACACTTCGACATAAATGTTGAGGGGCTAGAGACTGTCGGATCTTATGTACTCCAAGCCGATTTAATTTGGGTACTTGGGTTTGGGGGATAGTAGTCATCTAGCTCAGTGTTTTGCAGGGTATATGATGATTACCCATAGGCCATAGGCCCCGAAGTAGTTCCTTTTTGTGGTTCATATTTAGAATCCTATAAGTCAATCCCAAAAAGGAACTACTTAGAGGCCTATGGGTAGGTATGTGAACCCTTAGGGTCTGGCTTTCATGGTCCAGGGCAATTCTACGCAAAACGATTTGGGATCATGGCCGAGGCCAGAACCATCCGGAGGACTATGATCTGTGTCTCAGCTGCTACATGTTTAGGGTTTAGGGTTTAGGGTCTAGGGTGCATGGGTGCGGAAGTAAAGCCTGCACAGAATTATGCGAGTCGTTGTCCATGCCCGGGTAGGATACTGCCCTCGTCATGCCTCCGTTCTTTGTTTGGACAAGCTGTACATTGTACATTCAGCTGAAGCCCTGTGGGCAGCACCAAGTTAGGAGACTGGATGCTGATAATCTTGTTATTCCGACTGCCCCGGTACAACCCATAGTACCTAGGGCTTCGGGAAGCGCAAAAAAGACGCTGGTATAGCCCTTAGTGCATCTTCGGACAAACTGACTTCATACTAAGTAGGGTGAAGGGTTCAGTTCAGGGTTTAGGGTTTATGGCCCCTAAACCCTAAACCCCAAACCCTAAACCCTAAACCCTAAGTATGAACACTAACAAGCCGTTCGCCATGCTAAGTGATCCTGGCAGCTCTGTCGGCACTGCGCTACTGTACCCTTAGCATCAAAATAGCCCAAAAGCCTTTTATAATAGGGTCTTTGGGCCCAAAAGCCTTAAAATATGAGTCCTTTGATGCTAAGGGGTAGGGTTTCCTCGCATTGTATTCGGCAAAAGCTGGTCTGGAATAGGAACCCAAAGGCACCCAAGTTTGCAAGACAATCCTGCTTGTGGCGATTCAAAAACTGCTCTAGACCCAGTAGAATCTTAGAGAAAGTCACTGCGAGGCTGTGCAAGGTCAACGTTACCCACAGCTCCAGGACAGGAGTTTCATCACGGTGCTTTATGTTCGATACGGTTTCTACATGGTTCTGTTTCGGTTTACGGGGCTCCATCAGGGCTTCATGCGTGTTTAAAGGGCGTTGGGGGTGTAGGGTTACTCTGATCCCCAATGCAGCCCAGTTCCAGTCTTATAGGGTTCACTGGCAGGCTTATAAAGTACGGAAACAATTACTAGGATCCCTATAATAATCCTCGCTCCCACCGGCACGCAAGAACGAGGCCTTTGACGCAGAAATCAACAGAAAACCCGAGACATAAGCCCTCTAAACCCTACGCCCTAAACCTCAACAACAGTAGACCTGACACGCCATAAGCCCCTGAGCCTGTAAAGTCTTAAGTCACCCAAAGGCCCTAACAAGGGTCCATGTACCCAAAACAGGATATACTTTGGCCTCAAAGTCGTCCCTTTTTTGGTACTTTGGGGCCAAAGTCTATACTGTTTGGGTACATGGACCCTTAGGGTCATACCTCCCCTAGCAACATCCCTGCCAAGAGTCTCAAGCTGGAGACTTCAAAATAAGCCAAAGGCCGGCCTAAATAATTACCTTGCAATTGGAGTTCCTCATTATAGTTATAGTCTAATATTTCCCGAAGCCCTGTTCTAGACATTAAGGCCCCTACACTAGGTCTCTAGGAATACGTGGGGGTGCTGCATGCCGGTGTCGCTGCGCTCCGCCAGCTGGCTCTTGCAGAGGGCAGTGCCGCCTCCACCCCCCAAGATTGAGCTGCACGCCACCTCCTCGAGTCGAGCTGCACCCTGCCTGGGAGGTTGATGGGTAGTTAGAAGTGGAGTTATACGTCCTTTAATTTAGGTCATATGTTTATAAAAGTTATAATAAGTCCTTTGATTTAGGTTTTAGCTTTATTTAGAAAAGTTATCCTACTTATAACCCTACAAATAACTACCCATGACCCCCCAAGTAGTGTGTGCGCTCCCTCTACAGGGTTGAGCTGCACGACAGGGTGCACTCACCCCTGCAAGGTGGAAGCAGCTGCAGGTCCTGACTAGGCCTTGACCAGTTGCAACCACAGACACAGCGCTCTGCTGTGTGGCCCAGGACTTAAAGCACCCTAAACCCCTAAATCCTAAACCCTAAACCCCTGCCCTAACCCCTACACACTACACCCCTAAACCCTTAAACCCCTAAACCCCTACACCCTAGCTGTTTCTTTGCTTGAGGGACCCCCAATCCCCCGAACTCTGGAGACGCTCTCACCCTAAACCCTAAACCTTGAACCCCCAAATGGCACCGGGTAGGACCTGTATATGCGTACAAGGGCAGTTCCCTAAATTAGGGTCCCTTTTAGAGGGTCCTTTTTGTAAGGGTGCCGTACTATAATGGGGGCCCAAACAGAGACCCCAATTTAGAGAGCTACCTACATTTCAGCCTTAGGGTTTGGTGGATTTGGGGTTTAAGGGTTTAGGGTCTTGCTCCTTGGGAGAGTTTCAGTGACTTTGGGGGGGGGGGAGGATTAGGGATTAGGGTGTAGGGGTTACATAGGGCGTTGTTCCCTTCGGGGGGGGTTTGGGTTTTAGCATGCTCCTTTCGGGAGTTTAGGGTTTAGGGGTGTATGGGTTTCGGGGCTTAGGGTTTTTCGTGTGTTTCGTGTGGCTCCTTTGTGAGTTAGTGTTTGATGTAGATGTTGCTTTTGTAGGGTTTCGTGCTCGGGTCGTAGCGTGCTGGTTTAGGCTTTTGATGACTTGTGATGTCGCTGCTTTTTCAGGTTTGGGGTTTAGGGTTTAGGGTATCATACGATTTTGTGGGGTCTCAAGGACCCTTATAGGGCGTTTAGGATTTATGGGGGGGGGGGGGGGTTGGTGGCTCTTGGCCTACATAAAGGGGTTCCTATATTGGTACTTTGAGGTCTAAGTGTATATACTAGATATGTACATGGAGCCTTAGCTATAGGGGAAAGGAGCAACATCTATGCGTCTGCGCCAAGAGCACTGAATCCTAAGTCCCAAACCGAAAAGGGCAACATCAAAAGCCAGAAGACCCCGAAACCCAAGCCTAGACCCTAAACCCTAAACCCAAAAGCCCGAATCCTAGACCCTAAACCCCTAAAGCCCCCAAAAGGAACAACATCTACGCCAAGAGCGGCGTGTACTGCCGGGATGCTGAAGGTCAGGAGCCCTTCACCTTCGAACTGGCTTGGGCCTTACCTGGGCTCTTGTTTAGGGTTTAGGGTTTAGGGTTTAGGGTTTACTTGTCCCAAAGCCTAGGTTCCCCAGTGTACCCTTTTGCCCTTTTTCTTTTGGGCTCCCTTATTAGCACCAAATAGTAGGGGAAAGGGTACCCTTATCATTAAGGGGCTACTGGGGAACCTAGAAGCAGTCTATTTGGGCACATGGACCCCTGAGGTGTAACTAGTCGCACTAGTTATCCGTAAGATGCGTATGGGAGTTAGGGGTTTCCGGCTAAAGGTATGACTAATCCACAGGGTCCTAGGTACTGTTATGGGGGCTACTTTCTCAACTCATATTAAGGATTCCTACTTTTGAGACCCTACATTCTACTATATAGGTACTTTGACTATATAGGTACTTTGGATCCTTTGGGCTTTAAGGGTTGCAGGGTTTCGGGTTCAGGATTTAGGCGGGGTTCTTGTTACCCCAGGGGTCCATGTACCCAAATAATGATATGCTTTGGCCCCAAAGTACCTATGTAGGGACTGCTCTAAGGCCAAAGTATATACGGTTCGGGTACATGGACCCTTACTGTACTGTAGGGCTAAGGGTTTCAGGGTTCAGGTTTTGCCGCAGGGTTCCAGTTTTGGGGTTCAAACCCTAAACCCTAAACCCTAAACAAATTAGGGTTCAGGTTGTAGGGTAGGAAGAAGTGAACCCGGACAATGGTTCCTTTCAGGGTTTCTTTAAGGGTCCCCTGTCAGGGGTTATATGCGGGATCTATAAGGTTTCCGGATCTGGTTTCTTGTTAAGGAACCGGTAGGAGATGTTGTGTGGCCAACCGAAACCTTGTGAGTGAGATCAGGGGCAAACCCAACCCCGTAAGGTATCTCATGGTCGACAAAGTCCAGCTTAAAGGGATGAACTCGGTGTAAGAAGCTGAGTTCCATACCCACAACCTCAAAGGAGGTAATGTGCAAAGATGTATAGTTTCCCCTAAAGGGAGCGGGTCGGCACGAAAGGGTTGGCATGTAAGCGCTATGCCCGCTAGAAGATGTTGTGCCTTAAACCCATACACATAGCCTTCAAGCGAAGGCGTCTCACAGAGGCGGGAGGGGGGCGGGGAGGGGCGGGGGCGAGGTGGGCAATCATACGCAAAACCATGTATGGCCTTCAGTTTCATGACTATCACTCATATTGCTTTCATAGAAACAGTCAGCTGATTGTTATTACCCTGTTATTCTCATGACTGCAACGCAGCCCACGGTGCTGAAGGTTCACACGCACCCGATCTTGACACTCGACAAGGACGGAAGGCTTGAGAAGGCGCAGTAGTACCTTCTATGTCAAGGTTTTCAGGGTGTATTGGGCGGGCTATGCCAGATTACAGGATCAGAACCTACCATTCTTGATTTGGGCCTGCGGCCATAAGTCGGAGTTTGAAATATGTGTCTAGTTCGTCCTTTGTGCTGGCCCTGACTAACCCTTGCCCCATAGCAAGAACTATTAACAAGGATTCTAAAGTCAAGGCTCTTGTAATAAGGAGGCTATGAATCAGGTGTCTACATTAAGTCTTCAAAGCGGGGTGGACTTGAAGGGTTTCTGAAAGTTGCTGATCTGTACACTGGTGCAGGTACAGACCTGTTTCCCTAAGGGTCCATGTACCGATGCGATCGATTCTTTGGCCTTAAAGTACCTATGGAAGGACTTCTCTAAGGCCAATTTATGTACTATCAATGGTACATGGACCCTCATACCCTAACCGTAACCCGTAAACACTAAACCCTAAACCCGAAGCCCGAAGCCCTAAACCCTAAGCCCTGAACGCCCTAAATCCTAGAAAACCCCTACAGGCGCTCCCCAAAATGCCAGGTGGTTCAGTCGGAAACCAAGCGCGGTGTGTCCGCCCTGCCATTCGAAACTCGGCAGAAGAGTGGAATTTCGAGGTTTTTGAGACGGTTCAGAGTTTAGGGCTTAGGGTTCAGGGTTTAGGCTTCAGGGTTCAGGGTTTAGGGTTTGATGATCCTTTTAGGACTCCGGGGCGGGGTTCCTTTAAGGGGTTGAGGGTTCAGGGTTCAGTCGAGGTTTGGGGTACACCCTTCATTTCAATTTCCTACACTCCCAACAGAGCCCAGCAAAGGAAGAGCGCTGCACTGCATTCTGGTCTATTGTGCCTAAAGGAAACCGTTTTCGCTGCTCCAATCAGTGCCGAGATTGGTTGAAGGACGAAGAATTACTCCCATGGGACAGTAAGTACCTATGCGTTGGTTGTGGGGGTTGTGGGTTTCGGGGTTTAGGGTTAAGGGGTGCGCGGTTTAGGTCTTCTTCGTCGACAAACCATAACAGTAGCTCCACATACGGAAACACTAAGCTGCACAGTGTCAATGCCATATTCGGTCCAGACCTTGCTCGACAGTAAAGGGGTTTTGTGTTTAGGGCTAAAGTTTAGTTTTCACCCCAAGCCCCCGAATGCAAGACATTGGGGTTTAGGGCTTGAAGTTTAGTTTTCACCCCAAACCCGAAATGCAAGACATTGGGGTTTAGGGTTTAGGACCAAAGTTTAGGACTTAAGCTTAGTTTTCACCCCAAACCCCCAAATGCAAGATATTGGGGTTTAAGGTTTAGGGCTTAAGCTTAGTTTTCACCCCAAGCCCCCCAAATGCAAGACACCCACCCAGCCTAGGATGTCTATGACAGATACATGACGGCCTACAAACGCTGGACGTCCCTGCTGGAGGACAGCGGTATTCGGGGGTGGTATGCCTGAGCTCTACGCATCCTGAACCCTAAGGTTTCGTGGGTAGGGCCTGTTTGGGGTTCAGGGCTCATTGCTTTAAGGCTCTGGTTCAGGGTGTAGGGCTACATCTCGGAGAATGCTTCCTCGGTGTCTGTTCCCGACACTCAGGCCCCAAATCATCTCGACATAAAGTTCTATTCGGTCCGAAACCCCTACTTACCAAAAACGCCTCCAGCCTAGGATCCAAATGCAAAGAAGTAACGCCCCAACGACCGCTTACATGTCGCGGTTTGCATCATGGGTATAAGGGCCAGGGGGATTCCGAAACCCATCGACTTCCAATTCCAAACTTTGTCGGTGACGACAGGGATGATGATGATGATGATGATGATAATAGTATGACGACGACGATGACGATGACGACCATGATTGCGAAGATATCGACGGCCAAGGCGGTCATGACGATTCAGTATGATGGTGATGATGGCCATGCTGTCGATGACGGCGATCATGGTGAGAGTGATCATTCTGAAGACAGTGGGGATGACGACGATGCCGACGACAGCCATGTCGCCACTGGCTCCAGAAGTTCCTGAAGATGGCCGTTATGCTTGGCGTTTAGGCTTTAGGGTTGGGAAGCTGTGTGGACGTCACTTGTTTTCGGAGGCTCTCAAACTGGAAGTGCTCTAAGTTGGGGTCCGTTGTAGGCTCTTGTTTACAAGGGTGCCGTACTTTTTTGCGGACCTCAAAGGGGCCCTGGTTTAGAGAACTACCCAAATGATGTAGGGCTCTTTGCAGAGTTTGGCGTTACGGGTTCTGGCTTGGGGATCTTGGGCCGAAACTCAGAGGCTGGAACCCATCCTTAGAAACCTCTTGAAGGTCCATGTAGCCATGATAAATTATGGTCCATCGTGTTTAGGAGGCTAGGGCTTGGGGGTTTAGGTCCATGTATTCATGGTTAAGTATGGTTTATAGTGTTTATGAGTTTATAGGGCTTAGGGTTTGGGCTTTTACCTTTTATCTCTGCAGTGTCTGTGGCTAGGTACTTTAGGGTCTAAATGTACATGGAGCCTTGCGGAACATGCCTGGGGTGGCAGGGCCTCTTTGGGTGAGGGGGTTGTGTGTGAAGGAGCCGAGATTCAAGTGCAACTTTGACTGGCCGGAACATTCTATGGTGGTCTGGCCCCCAGGGGAAACCCCAACCCTAAACCCTAAACCCTAAACCCTAACCCTAAAACCCTAAACCCTTAAGCCCTAAACCTTCGACTTTCTGAACCCCACAGTTGCTGAAGACAGAAGAAGCTCACCCATAAGCTAGAGGGTCCTTCTATACACTACTATTGTGGAATTAGCCCCCCCGAAACCATGTCTTCAATGCCATATTCGTAGTATACATGGACCCTCTAGGTAGATAGACCCTAAACCCTAAACCCTACAGATCCTAAACCCTAAACCGTATGGAGCAGCAGGAGCAGGATGCCTCTACACGCACCCTTCCAGGAACCTCAACAAGTTGCTTACCCTAAGAGTCCATGTACCCAAACATAGTATAAGGGTGCCTTTTGGGGGGTATCCTTTAAGGGTTCTATACGTACCATAAGGGTTCAGGGTTTAGGGTATATGGGTCCGTGTACCCAAACAGTATATACTTTGGCCTTAAAGTAGTCCCTACGTACATAGGTACTTGGGGGCCACAGTACATACTATTTTGTTACATGGACCCTTAGGGTATAGTTACCGTAGTTACCCTCATATTATCTTTTCAAGGAGCCCTTATCCCTTAAAGGAGCCGTTTTAGTAACCTTCATAGTACCCATTCAGGCACAGAGAATGCTGCTTATCAGACCAGCCAAGAGCCTGGACAGCCGTCAAGCCTACCCACTTGGTCATCCTCGTGGTCTGCCTCCGACTCCCGACACACTCGCCACGGCCCCGGCCTGCCTCCGAGTTTCAAGGGACCCGCCGTGACCCTTGGTCCCAAACCCGTCCTGGCAAGGCTGCTACATCTGCTGGTGGTCTGACCACGAAGGAGGTCCCGATCAGCCCGGAGAAGCGAAGACGCTCATGAAGCCCAGAACGGACGACCGCCGGTCGGAAGAAGTGAGCCCTTCGAGAAGCGATCCCTTCGGTCGGTAGGTCTGACACCAGCAGCCACCGGCCTTCCTGTGCTGCGGGTCTGACAAGTCTGACGATTTAATTGTCATCAGCTCAGCCTCCTTTGAATTGGTAGTCTGCCGGCAACTGGCTTGGTCGGTCGGGCCCTACTGCGCGTTCTACTATATGTCGCGTACCCGTAAACTATCCCGTAAACCCCGAATCTAAACCTTAATCCCGAAACCCAACCCCTAAAGTAAACTCCACAACCTAAACCCTAAAGCCCTTAATCCCGAAACCTTCGAAACTTAAGCTTTTGTTGGGTGTGCACAGGGTCTTCCGGGGTTCGGTTGTGTTCTGCATTTCTTTCATGGGACTGTAGGCTGGGCTTCCTCACAGAAAGTGTGGGGTTCCTTGGGAGCCACAGACAGACAGCGTTCGGCTTGGTGTTTAGACACCCTAAGCCCTAAACCCTAAACCCTAAGCCCTAGACCCTAAACCCTAAACCCTAACCCCCTAAACCCTAAGTTCGGCTTTGTGTTTAGAAGGATCTTAGTTGATCTTAGTTTTGTTTTTCGTGTAGGTGCCTGGACTAGGGTGACTTAGGGTCTTATCCTGGGTAGTATTAGGGAGACCTTTCGTAGCCTTACTTATGCGTATCTTAAATAGGGACCTTATTGAGAAGTTCTATAATATCCCCAAGGGTCCCCTAATCCTACTTCCTATCTTAAAGACTGGTACATGTAAACGTCCAAGCTCCTGTGATCCCAAAGCCTTAAACCTAAAACCCCAGACACTCAACACCCTTTACTACCCAAAACCCTAAACCCTAAGCCGAGAAAAATCCTGAAGCATTTGTCAACCTCGCACTGGAACCCCCGAGATCTCTTTGGTCGTTAAGTCATACCTGTGGGCTCATACCCTACCCCTTATGTTGGGTACCTACTTTTCTATGTAACAGATGCTAACCATAAACCCACAAAAGGATAGGGTATGACCCTCCAGGTATGCCGGGCATGGCGAATCTGCCCAAATCAGAGCAGTAAGTCCCGGCTTCTCATTTTCCGGATGACCCAGTAGCCTTCCGGCGTAGAGGTCATACCCTACACATGTGGGGCCATAACCTACTAATTTGTTGGGTTTTTGGGCTGCAGGTGCGGCTAGGGGTCAAGATATGATGCCTAAGGTTTTAGTTTATAAATCATGTGGTTTTGAGAGGAACAGCTCATCTCTCTCACGAGGGGAGCCAACATCTGCAAGTGAATACTGTCTGCAAAGGGTGCGTTGAGGGGTCTAGAGTTGAAGATGCTTGCCCTAGGGCTTCCATCTACTCCGGCGTTGAAGGAGTTCCTATATGGGTATATATTCTATGGTCTAATTTAAGTGTTTAGATTATATACGTACAGGGAGCCTTTCTACCCAAAACCCTCATACTACCCTTGAAGGAACCTCTTCCGGGAGCCCTTAAAGGAAGCCTTTGAAGGAACCCCGTATAAAGGAACCCTTATAACACGCTCAACCCAGGAGGAGCCTCGCAGTTGAGCCCTGCTGGGCTCTTGTTTATAAGGATTTAATTTAAGTTACCAGAATAGGGATCTATAGTAAGTAATATGGTTTCCTGACTAATTTAAGTTACCAGAATAAGGATCTATGTAAATAACATGGTTTCCTGACTATGGTAACTTAAATTTAAATCCCGTAACAGGAACCCAGCCTGATCAGGTCATGAACAACTGGCGTGTCCTCCACGCACGGGCACAGGTGTGGCTAGGCTTTGATTGGATTCGGAGGGTGTGGGACTGGTCGCCAACATCCTCTCAACCCCGTGGAGTATCAGAGAACTGAAAACAACGTATACTGCCCTCGCGGATGACTACCGGTGTCTGGAGTCATTGAGTCTGTTGGCAGCAGACCCTTGATAAACAATCTGATACAGTTGTATGTTTTCGAGATGTCTTGGTTTGGCCAGTCCACTGGAATCAGCGCGTTCCCTGGGCTTAGGGCTTCGGGTGCAGTTTGTGCTTTGATTTCTACTGGCAGGTTTGTGAACCCTATCCAAAATCTCACACCCACAGGCCGCCCTGAAAGGTATACAGCGAATCCCAGAAAGCTAGAACATGGGTTTAGGAGGATTTTTGCTAGGATCCTTTCTACTTTTACCTTAAGGGCATGGGGGTAATCATGTTCCAATTTTTGGGCTTCTACTCTACTTGAGCTCAAATTAATCAAGCGTCAGAGAAGCGGCCATGCTGCACAAGCCCTGCCCGCTTTCATATGCAATCTGGGAGTTTAGGCCTGATTGTCTCGGTCTTGGATTCTACATCCTGACATTTCCAAAAGGGTCCGCAGTACATATACATATACATATATATATGCATATGCATATATATATATATGTACATACATACATACATACATACATACATACATACATACATACACATATACATTTACATAATTACATCTATATATATATACACACACACGCACAAGGAAGTAGGGTTTCTATAGTACGTAGGAATTACTACTATCGTTCGGGTGAGTATCCCGCCCCATATAGGGACTCATAGGGCCCTCTGGGCACATGAACATGCTCAATTTCATGAGCTATACGATAGGGCCGTTGAGGGTTGAGGGTTTAGAGTTTTAGGGTTTAGGGTTTAGGGTTTGGGGTTTCATAGGGGAGTCGCGCAACATCACACACCACTTCCTGAAGCGACTATCACCTAGAGCCCGGTCTGTCCGAAAAGCCATTCACTTGACGTGACAAGAGGACCTTGTGAAATCCTCCGTTCGGAACGCCCGGAGGGGAGAGTGCGATGTCTTACCCAAACGGTCCTAAGTACTTATGTTGAGGGAAACACTAACCCACACCACAGTAGTACTTTGAAGTACTAATAGAAACCTTACTTTCTACTAGATTTAGGTACTTAGAAAGCTTTTCGGACAGGGAAGCTATTCACAAAAAACACAGCAGCCCCAGTGCGACTCTTAAACCTCCAAAGCTCTTAGCCGTAGAGTTTTTTACTATTCCCACAGGATCAGGGGAAGTTTCGGTTTTGGGGCTTGAGGTTTAGTCACAGTTGCCCTAAAGGTCCATGTGACCAAATAGCATATACTTTGGCCCCACAGTACCTATATAGGGACGGCTTTGAGGCCAAAGTATATACTATTTGGGCAAATGGACCCTTAGGATTAGTGACAGGATCGGGAGACTCTGTATAAGGAGGTCGGCAGTGAAGTTGGAACGAAAAGCAGCACCCTGCGTAAGGTACTTGTCGTCCTACCCGAATAAGGGCCCTTGAACCCATATAACCTACCCATCATATATTGTATACTTGGCCTGTAAACGGGCTCGTATGCTCCTAGATAGGTACTATGGAGCCAAGAGATGTATAGTATGTACGAACATGGACCCAGGCTATAACCCTAATCATACACAACCTGCCACCTATCCGAAGTATGCCTGGTGAGCCGTAATTCGCAGAAATCCCAGGTAAGTAATTTTACTTTGGAATCTTGCCCAAAGGCTCGGCATCCCAAACGCTGCATGTAGAAGGCGCAGGCATCATTATATTCAGGTTTAAGTTAGAAGTTCAGATTGAGGCCCCCTGGCATGCAGCGAACCATGGTCTTTGCCTACATCCAGCGGCCTGGATTTTTTTTCTGTCGCAAGGGGTTGTCGCCGTTCAGGGTTTAGGGTTCAGGATTGCGGGTAGCCCCAAACCTAAAACCCCCAAGCCGTAGCCAAATGGGCTCAAGCGTTCAGAAGTTCGCCTTGGAGCGGTGCCATCTCACCCCATCCCCCTGGGTAAACAATGCCGAAAAGGGTTGTGGATCCACTTCCGGCACTAGGGGTTTCGAAACACATACATACTTTAAGGTACCGAGAATACATGCCGAATTTTGTGGAAAAAGCTTTGGCTGACACTCATGTGATTTCTAGTAACAACCTCTGTTCTCACTTAATGTTACTGCATCTGTTGCAAAACTCGCCTCGTTTGGCACGCATTTGGCTTTGGGCTTCATACATGTCCATTTAGAAGACCTTCGTGGCTTGCGCCGAACCCAGCCCGCACTCACGACTTTCCAGAGGCACCCTCCACAGACCTTTTCATTCTTGGAAACAAGAAGCCATCATCTTCGCAGAGGCACACAGATCAGACAACAGGATGGCTGAGCAATGAGTGATGCGACAAACCGGCACACCTTTGTCTGGCGCCGGCGTTGGGACCGATTTGTGGTTTGGCCTGCTTAAGCCATCGAGTCCTCCTCCCCGAAGATTCCCGAAAAATATAGGCCGAGATCGATGGGAATTGGGCGTGGAATCCTGCCGGTCGTTAAACCCTATCCCAGGTGTTGCAGTTGAGCACGATGCTCACCAAGGTAAGGCAATTCACTTATGAATACCATGTAAACTCCAACACCCTGCCGAATGGTGTTCATGGTGTTCCGTCGCATGTGGCTCCCCTGCTGGACCCACTTTGCACCCCTCCGCCAAATCGTGTTGTTGTACCTTTGCCACCGCCTCCACCATGCACGGATGGTTCAGTTTGGAGGCCTCCGCCCCCACCTGCTCCGCCACCGGGAGCGTGTCAGCAATCTGCACCGCAGGTGCTACGCTAGTTGTGTCTTTTCTTTTGTGTTCAACTGTGTCTTTTAGATAAGCTGAAGCTGAAACCGTTGCACCGCGCTGCATGGTTCAAGCTCTAGCAACACAGTAGTTGAACAGCATCGCTTGCCGCATAGCTCGCTGTTCTGCATTCTTTTTTCAGGACTTTTATTGCCTGGCATGGCTTTTAAGGCTCCGCGACCTTGCCGCCATGGATGCACCAACCCCAGCCGGCACTGCAACGCCTGAACAGCTGGTCCGTGCCATTCAGGACCTTGCTGAGGACGTCATTGAAAGCAATGCACAGCTGCATGAACGCATTGACCGCCGGAGTACCCGTGTGCAGGGGCTGTGGGCTTACCTTAAATTTGCAGCTTAGAGCGCCGCATCGCCACGCTTGAGGGCAGCCCTGAATCCACTGACTTGCCAGCTAGTTTCTTGCATGAGTTGGACTGATGCATTGCACTGCACTGCGCTGCATAGCTATTTCTTCTGTTTGCTCTTTGCTTGCCTGGAGCCATGTCACGCCGTGAAGGCAATAAGAAGCTTCGCGTCGCAGAGCAGGCGCCGTCCTCGGCACCAATTTAACACCGCCACTGCCACCGACTGCACCGCCTTCCAAGGCTGTTTTGGTGGAGCAGTGCTCCGCATGTATTGTCATGGGCCCAGCACCATTTGTTCGGCATCGCTGCCTGAGCTTTTTGAATCGGCCCGCACTGGCAGCATTGTGCTCAGCTTCTTGGACTGGCCTTCTAGAAGGCATAGCACCAGGCTCTGCGCAGCACTGCGCAGGTACACAGATGCATTCTGGTCCACGTGACTGTTATGTCATTCATCGAAGCATGCTTAGCTAAGCATTTGCCTCGCTGGCACTCGCACTGCATCGCCATGGACACTGCGCCGCAGAATGGCTTGTCTGGATTTTGCACAGCACTGCTCAGCTTTTTGCGTTTCGGCGATGCTTTGCTGGCTGGCGCTCTGCACTGCACAAACCGATGCAACGCCGTTTTAATGTGCTCCGTTACAGGTTTACAGCTTTTTCTTTACGCCAAGCGTCAAGCTCTTAACTTTATAAGCCTTGAATTAAGCGAGGGCTGGGTGCTTTGTGAGGCTTCGGGATTGGCTTTGGGATTTGGAGTGCAAGGGACTGCAAATTTCCACAAAGTTCGCAGAGGTTTGTCGCAGGGGCTTGGGACTATTGCGTAAGGGCTTACATCAAATTACCCGAGCTAAATGCTGGTATAGTAGAGGGTGGGGTTTCTATCATAATAGTTGCTTTGGGTAAGTTTCCCCCCACACAGGACTCAATACCTGCGCATACTTTGGACTGTTTGGCTTTGAAGGTTAGGAGGCTGTCACAACCCTGAAATTGAGGGGTCGTCGACTTAAGGGATAGAAGCTACAACTACCCTACTTGTGGGCCATCTACTGCTTCGGTTGGAATGCTATAGTAACCCATCACTGTGGGCTCATGGCCAACTAGCTTTTAAGATTTTGGCGACTGCGAAGCCCTAAATCACAAAGCTGAACCCAGGAAGACCATCTACGAGAATCGCCATCGGCTGCTGAAGCAGCGGCAGGTGTTTGAGGGGTTGGGGTTGCGAGTCAAAAGGCTTTGATGTGCAGGGCCCTCCAGGCCTTCATAGGGGTTTACGAGTTTCTACCGGGGCTGTATGCGGGTATAGGGTTTTTATAGGCTTATAAGCCTTTTGGTTTGCAACCTTACCCTAACCCTGAGGCTCAAAGTAGCTCGAAAGCCTCATATACTGAGTATGGTCTTTAGGCCCACAAGCCTTAGAAAACCAGCCCTTGGACCTTTAGCGTAAGGGTTCTAATACTTTTGAGAGTTTCAACAAGAGGGCTTTTGTGACCCCCAAGGGATCCAAAGGCTCTGCTTATGAGGTTCCGACGTTCCCAAGGAGATACCATCACCCTTACGGCAATCCCCTTAAATTCTAGGCCCTAAACCGTAAGCCTTACAAATGCTAAAACCCATACACCCTAAGCCTCCTCCAAAGCCGCACCTAGGGTCGTTTTGGGCGTCTAAGCCTCAAGACTGCATGGCCTTAATTGGGAACCGCAACAACGGAGAATGTAAGCTTGGTGTTCATAGTAAAGTGAGGGGAAGTTTTTTTGGAGATTTTTGTAATATAGTTATATCAAGACTACAAGAGAATGCCATCACTTACTTTTCCCGATCGCCATATGGCCGTACTACGTAGATCATCAGGTAGACACCAGGGTTTTGGAGCCGAGGGTAAAGGGTTCATAAGGTTTATAAGGTTTTGGAGGTTGCGAGCTTTGGGTTTACGGGGCCGAACTCTCACAACCCCCTTACCAAGACAGTCCAAACCTGTTATACCAAGAAAGCAGCGAGTCCGTGTCCTGGATAATATACGCCCCTTCACCCCCATGAAATATATGTTGAAAGCCAGCCTTCAATCAACGCACAGTGGAGCAACTGTGAGGCTTAAGGTTTGCAACATGGGGCTCGATGTCTCAGGGTGCAATCCTACCGCCTGTGTGCTACCTGCCCTTGACACCGATGCTTCTAGAGCACCAGTGGAAAACAGTTCGTTATCCTGCCTGCTGTGAAGCACTGGCCTATCTTCAAGGGTACTCAAGATGCAGCTAAAAGGGGCAACATCACGAAGCCGACCGCATCAGCCTACTCCCAGGTCCGAGGCAAGAGCCGCACACGCATGCAGATTCGAGTCATGCCCATAGTCTCCATTTGGGTTCCTTTTTGGGGCTACCTTTTCGGATCCTTAATACAAGCTTGGTTAAACCAAAGCAAAAATTAGAATGGAGACTATAGGTATTGATCATGTTCGAAGGTTAAAATTCGCATGATGGGTTCATGGAAGGCCCACCATAACAAGATAGGTAGCTGAGGTGCCTTGTGATTTGTCCTTGAGAGCGCAGTAAGTTGAGCGACGTACTCTTGTGGGTGACAGAGAGTTATGATTCCCTAGGCCCTAGACCCTGAAAATAAACCCCAGCAAGAATCCAGCATCGGGAAGGCAGAGCGTAAGAACCCCGACGTCAACGACAAGTGGCTGACACGACTTCCCAATCAAGTGCTGCAACTCGGTCTGCGCTAACCCCTTAACCCCTGCCGTGCGCACTTGTTTCGGGGCAAACCGAGAGACTCCCTCACGATGATTCCGTCATGCTGAGTATGAAACCCCATACAGCTTCTGCCAGAACACAGGGATTCTTGAGCTTCCGGGAATCTCTGGGCTATCGGTTTTGGGCCTCAGGATCTGTAGAGGCTCTGGCAAACATCATGCTCTCCCTACAGGTTTATGTACTTTCAGATATGCGTATACATGTAGATAAGTAATATACATCTAAAAAAACAACTAACATCAACTAACTCTCTCTCTCTCTCTATATATATATGTATTTATATGTATGTATACATATACATATATATATATGTACATACCCATACGCATATGCATGTAGGTATGGATGGATGGATGCATGCATGCAACTTCCTTATATAGGTACTTTGGGGCCAAGGTATATACTCCTAAAGCCCTCATATATCATGGTCTTCAGACCCAAAAGCTTCAAAAGATGAAAAACCAATCTTCAACCACTCAATAAGCCCTAAACCCTATAAGC
>CAJNJA010050376.1:0-25624 GCA_905231915.1 Symbiodinium necroappetens
ACGTCACTGCGTGAGAACATGGCTGCATCCTGCACTGTCAAGTCCTGCGGGGCATCAAGGTTTTTCGCATGTACAGCAGAATTACACAGACACAGACACAGACACAGACACAGACACACAGACAGACACAGACAGACACAGACAGACACAGACAGACACAGACAGACACAGACAGACACAGACACAGACACACAGAGACAGACACGGGCAAATACAGACAGAGACAGATACTTACTCGTTGAAAGACTGCCAGGTGGCGGAAGAGTGCTTCGCAAAGTTCAAGGCATTAGCGCAGGTTGGTCTTAGTCAAACGCACTTCGTGGAAGGGTTTTTACGTGAACTAAAGGGCCATTGCGGGCTTTACTATTGCCCAACCGCCGAAAGAGAGCATGGGAGAGCGAGAGAGCGCCTGGCCTCAGTCCTGACGCGTGCGCGTTCATGGGGGGACGGGGTCTTTGCTTGCTGGGTATCCTGGGAGCAGCCTGTGTGGCAGCCAGCTGGATTGTTGTGAAAGCGTGTTTTGCGAACCGGTACCATGTTGCAGTACTGTGAGCATAGTGTGATGCTGTTGTGTTGTTTGAGAAGCCCGGAAGAGGGATGAATTGTCAATGTGGCATAGGCTGCGAGTTGACAAGACAGTGCCGGTAACCGCCTGCTTGGGATGAGGCCGGAGGGTAAAGGTTTTTTCGTGTTCCTTCAGGGGGTTTCCAAGTGTTGACACCCTCCTGGCCTCATACTTTCGGTTTTCACACCGAGCTGAGACAAGCAGTGCGCGCACGCGCGGGGGGTGGGCAGGGTCCTGCTCACTCTTGGCTGTGTGGAAGAAGAGCGCCTGGCCTCACCTAAGGCAGGAAACAGAAGAAGAGGCTAAGGCAGGTAGATTGGTTTTGGTACGGAAGGGGACCACCGCGGAAGTTAGCACGACTGCTGCAGCAAGGCACCAGCTTGTGGTTCTAAGTTCTTACCCTTTCTCGAAGTGGGGCCGCCCGCCCCAGCGGAAACTTTGAAACGGGGGCACACCTGCCTTCTTGCACAGCTGAGCTCGTCCTTCAATATAGTGGATGGGATTGCGCTGACGTGCCGGTCGCTAGGACTGCAAACGGCCTTGGCCCAAAAGCAAAGCAAAGCAAAGAGCGCCTTATTCCTCCCTTAAGTGACGACGGAGTGAATGAGAGAGAGGCGGGTGCACCTGGAAACAAACAGAAGCACAGACACAGACAGACAGAGGCGGCAAAAGGGCAAGAATGGGCCAGCACTGCCCAAGACACCGGGATCGCGACGGCCGTTGGAACTGGTGCCAGGACGAATTCGGCGTGCTGCAAGATTGCAGGTGTGCATCCACACCCATGATGCATGCACATGAAAGTATGTACTAATTACCCTGGTCTCGCAATCGCTGCTGCTGCAGTGCTTGTTTCGATGAGTGCGAGAGCCAACGCAATGAGGTACCAAGGCGTGTTGACATTCGCCGAGGAAGAGGCATGTTTCTGGGGCTTCGCCGAAACTCTGAGAACTGAGTTGTTTCTCCAAGGAACTGGAAATCATCGCGCCTTGGCACCGTCGGTTCGTTGCTTTCACAACCTCCGGTAACGCATATCTGCCAACAGGACAGAATCTAGAGTCTCAGGTTATGGACCACGACAAGTTCTCTGCAGATGATCTGTGTGGCAGTTGCACAGTCAAGGTTTCGGATTTGTGGCTTGCCTCGATGGGCTTGGCATACTTGTAGAGGTCAAACCAGGCGAAGCTGCGCCGTGCTAAATTGCACGAGGCATGATGGCTGGTATGGGAAGGTGGAGCTGCAACGGCCAAAGCGCACGATCGGAGCTTCCAAAGACGACGAGCAGTTGCCCTTGGGACAGCAGCTCACAGAATGACGCACTTTGCAAAGGTGGTTGATCTTTTTATGGCTGCTCATGATCACCGCGTCAAGGTTGTGGAGTGAGGACTGTCCGCAAGCTCAACACCCCACTATCGTCAATACGAACCTCCAGCTTCTGTGGCCCCCCAAATTGTCAATACGAGCCCATAGTATTGCCTGGATGGCAGTCGCTGGTAGTCTTGGGACCAGCAGATACGACCGAAATGGGCATGCAGAGACATTGGAATGGGAATGTGAGAAGAAACAACCTGCAGGTGCTGTGCGAAGACCGTGAAACTGGTAACTGGGGTTGGGGAGTCAAATGTCCAAGCTAATTCTAGCGTACCCTACGATTCCTTTCAAGATTCACGTGCGGCTTGCAAGTGCAGAGTGCGATAAGGATGGAGCCAGCAGGGAAGATCTACTTTGGAGCGGCTCGGATTGGACATAGACAGCTTCCTAGTCCGACAGGCCCATGGGAAGACGATCTGCTCACGAGGTCCGCTACGACTATGAGAAGATCAGCGCGCTCACGAAGCAAGCCAAGCAGCGAGTTTGGCCGAATCAGGCCCTGCAAGTCATGCATGGCATCCTGCTTTCCAGAAATACTGTCTTGGCTTCAGGTACTTTTTAATCTTGGTGGAAACGAAGCCTGGGGTCACGAAACCATTATGCCAATGACTCGTTCCCATTGTGCCGACAAGAGTGCTCTGTTTAAGGCTCTAGTTTGTGTATGAGGTTGGGACCGGTCTTCCAAAGGACGCTGGAAGGCGCCGCGAACGCCACAGCATTCGCTTTGGCGGCTCGGCTCAACTCGGGGCATGGCGGAGCAGTCTGGTTGGAGAGCTTCCGTCCCAAGGAGCTCTCGAACTTCCGTATAATCGGTGGCTACCAGAGAGGCCGCTGGTGCTCGATCTCCAAGCTGATACTGCAAGTACGGCCAGCGTACCAGGCGTAGGCCGGGAAAGCGGATCTGATGTGGCCTGATGGTCAGGCACCAATGAGAAGATCACATTGCTGAAGGCAGCTGCTTTGCCTCTGTGCTTGTACTCGTGGGGCTCAACCCATCGCAGACCTCGAAGAAGAGGTTCGTGGACTTTGCGCCAAGCCGAGCTTTCGATGTCTCCGTCAGCTCGTGATGTTCTCAGCGATGCAAGTACCCGTTCTGGACCAGGTCCGCAAAAGCCAACGAGAAAAACAGTTCATGCAGTCCTGCCGTATCTCTGCCTTGGACAAGCAATCGACGGTCAAGGACAGGAACATCTCTTGTCTGACTTGAAACGGAAAACCCCTTGTTGCGGCCAGGGGATTATCAAGGTGCTGATTGAGCGATGGGAGACTGAAGATCAGGCTGATACCATGCGGAAAGGCACGGGCTATCACGGGCTATAAGGTAACTGTCGTACTCTGCTGTTAAAATCGGATGATTCCCCCGTGTAGAGGCTTGTTCGACACGTCGAAAGTGGAAGAAGCTGTAGACCCCAGCCGCTTCCGGGTCGCTTATCGTGGCACGAAGGTGCGGCACCAAAACTCCGCAGCCCAAGAGGGAAGCACCCCTGCAATACCAAGGCTCATATATCGGTCCGGAATGCACTGAATTTGAGTGGTGGTGGCTGGTTTGACAAGCTCGACCCGTATGCGATTATCAGGCCCCTGCCAAAGAGCCTGTTTTGAAGAGCCTTGCTTTGCAGTTGTGCGCTGGATTGGAAATGCGCTCGAATGCTGTCGTGAGGTTTCGTGGCAGTAAATCCGAGTTCAGTGGCTTGGACAAACAACCAGCCCCATGCAGCAGCATCCGCATGTGTGGCAGCATCAAAGGAACCAGTGTTCTTCAAGATGCCGGTTCAGATCCCATATGGAACTGTGAAGGCATGCCCCAGCAGCATTGCAAAAAGCTGTTTCTAGCCTAGGCAGTTTCATGTAATTAGCGGCTGCGGGCTCAGGGCCTCTGGCGTATAACGGCGAAGTTGCTTTGGAGATTTCTGTTTGGGACTATGCGCCTTGGATAAATTGGCACAGCACCATGCAAGTTGGAGGACACGGTCTTCTTTGTACAGGGCCAGGGACGGTCCGCATGGTGCTGAGGACCATTACAGCTCTGACGATCTCGTCGGCACCGGAGTTGTTCAGGCCGATCGCAGCCAGCTCATGCGAGTGTCGATCGTGCCTTATGTTTCAGGTGGAGCAGTTCTGCAACGGGTTTGAGGGCATGGTCCCGCTGAGCTGCTTGGTGAAACAGCAAAATCCTCTCTAAAGGTCCAGCCGCAAACCTACCCCGTGTTCACCAAGGCCTGCCGTCTGACAAGAAGAAAAAGAAAAAGACCTTAAAGCAGCCACTTGGCCCCGAAAAGCGAGATAGAATGCATGTGCCGGTTTTCTCCGACCGTGGCTCTACCAAGGAGCATGATCACCATCGGCATCTTGTGGGATGCACCTCAGGATATGCAAAATTTCGCGAGAGGTTCTGCCGCGTAGGTCAACAGCGCTGCAGCGTGTCAGGACCCAGCCCTTCGACAAAATGAGCCAGCTCTTGGGATGACAGCAGGCACGAAAGCTCTCATGACTTGACGGGGGATGTCTCGGAATCGAGAGGACTCCGAATTCGAAAGCACGCATTCCGCAGTTTTGCTGCCGCTAGCAAGGTTGGCACACGTCGCTTGCCACTCGTCCATTGGATCATGTCGCGGTTCAGAAACCTACATTTTTGGAGAAGAGGACGATCGGCTCGCAGTCTTTCCAAGTTCAAGACTTGGAAGAAGCGGTTTCAAAGCCCTGCTTTTTGGTAGACAGCAACTTTGAGTGCTTGCTGCCCCCTCGACCGGATCCTTCCGACCTGGCTACCCTCAAAGGGTAACCTGCAAAACAAGATCGTGCCAACTCGAAGTCTCGAAGCCAAGCCTCGCGCAGCTGCACGTCACATCAGGTGTTTTGCACAATCTGCAGTTGAGAGGCTCAGGGGTCCAAGCAGCTTCACCACAACAAGGTCAAGCATCGTTCTTGCCGGCATCAGATGCCAGCGGCAGTCGAGCTGAGAAGTGGGTGTCCTCAACTGTCTTGAGTGTTATGGACATATATCGACATTAGTTACAATGACAGCCATGAACAATCGGACGATCAGCCTACCAGATCTTGCCTCGGAGAAGAAACTTGGCCCAGTCACCTGCACTTCGAGCAGTGCTTCGGGGAGTATGCTGCGCGTGACCGGGACCAAGGAAACGGAACACCGCCTTGTCACTCTCCGAGGGCTTTGCCGGAGCATCACATCAAGGCGGCAGCTGCAATTGCTTTGCTGATGAGCCTCCGAACATCGGACGAGAGCGAGAGTTCAGGTGCCATGGCAGCTTCCACTAACACTTGGATCGGCCGGCCGGCCATGAATCGAAAGGTGGGTCCGTTTTGCTGTGTAGCTCGGTGAGCAAAGCATCACCACCGAACTCACCAAGGCAGTGGCAGCAGCAAAGGAGGCATGCTCTTTGGACAAATAGCCAGGAGCAAGCTTGGTGCATGTGCTTCCCCAGGCCAATCCGAACAGTCTAAACCGAGTACTGCCGCTTTATTACAGGCATTCCGGCGCTTGCATCTATTGAACCAGCGCCGCTTCAGCTTCCGGGTGCGGCAGGTGCCGTCAATTAGCCCTGACCACCGAGAAGCGCAGGGAGCCCATGTTGACTCCGTGGCCATCCGGGAGTGCAGAGAGGGAAGGAAACTTGAGCAGCGATGTTTCTGGGATGCCGAGGCGGACGGCGTATACCACAGAAGCTAGCATCGGATATGAGGGCATTGGAAAAGGCTTTCTGGCTTAGCAGTGCTGCTTCGTGAATGTGCGAGTGAAATTGGCGTGGCTTCTCTGGCAGCAAAGGTGGTTGGGAAGGAGATTCGAAATTCACATCCGCTTCTTTTCCAGCGGTTGGATGACCACCAGTTGGACAGGCCCAGACTGAGACAACCAGAGCATGCTAAAGCCAAAGCCCCTGAGCACGTGAACCCAAAGCTGCCGGCCAGGTTTCTGCGTGCCATGGCGTTCCTTAGGCAGAACCTGCATCTGGTCGGTACGTTTCGAAGTTTCTTCTGATTCCTTGATTGTTCATGCAGGCTGTCGGTGGGGCGTTGGCTCTATGGCAGCGAAAACCTGAAAGCCGAGTGGCCTCCCACTGAGTCGCAACGATCTTTCCTCTTGCTCACAGGTGGCTGGGCTTGAAGATCTCTTTTCGAAGGTCGAAACTGCACGAGTGTGCTTTGCAGAAACATTTCTGGAATAGCGAAAGAGCAGTCTCCGGACTTGAATGAATGCTTTCCGAGCACGTCGCGAGCAGATTGCGGACGACTGCTTGCGCTGCCAGTCCGGCCGTGTGCCCTGAGGCAAGATCAACCTGTATCGCGACCCAAATGGTTTCGGTGATTTTATCGAAATCGGACCCGGCAGCATGTTCGGTGAGCACCCGTTCAGGCCGTCCCGGTGAATAGGCTTGCCTCACAGCGTGACTGAAGTGCTTCTTGCGGAGGTTGGCCGATGAGGAAATCAATGATGCCATTGGTGGCTCTGCACATTGCGAAGAACCTTGCATGGTTGGTATCGTGACAGGGGACGTTCTTGAGGCGGGATGGCCCATGTTTCAAGTTTGGCACCAGTCTGTCAGCAGACATCTTCATGAGCAGGCCTGCTTTGCAGACAGAGTGTTTGGCAACCGACGCATTGCTCAGAAGATACGGCATTCGGTGGCCCTCGCGCGGGCTGTGCTGTGGCTGGGCCGCACTATTGCTTGCCGTGAGCCTCCCTGATGATGAAGACTTCTGCTCACCTTGCATGGGCACGGCGTGGAGCGGGCGGGATCGGATATGGCAAGGGTGCTTTTATTCTGGAAGTCAGGGGCGCTTGGGCTTTGCTCGGGTGTGCAGATCCGTGACTGCCAAAGGGTAACAAGCGACAGGCAGAAACAGAAGTCGCCGGCACAGATGCGCTCTTGCTAGGGTGCATCTGGTCGTGGGACCCTGTGAGCTGTTGCAAAAGAGCGAGCCATCGCCCGACTCTTGATTTCTCATTGCGGCGCAGTGGGAGGCTCTGAAAAGGGCCAGGGCGGGACTGGAGCAGAACTGCCTGTTGGCTCTTTTTAAGTCTTCCGTGGTTTTTCAAGGAGCCTCAGCCTGGGGGGCCTTTTTCTGCCAGGCCCGAGCCAGATCCGACGAAGCCGAGGGTGGATCCAGAGTCCCTGTCCCCGGCTCGGAAACAGCAAGGCTTTTTTTAGGGGCAGAAAGGGGGCCATCCCTCCAATGTCAACCTTGGGCCCAAGTGTGCACCAAGGAGTGAAGCCGAAAGGGCCGAGCTTTTCGAGACCTGCTCGAGCGCGGTGAAGACAGCGCCCTCTGACCCAAAGCTGAGATGTCGGCACTTGAAGCCTTCCAGCATGGCTTATTGCAGACCTCGTCGGCCATTCTCCTCTGAGGCTAGATGAGATGTCCAGGTTGGTTGCAGTATTACACCCGAAACCGGGTGACGAGATCCTGACGACTGATTCGCTTGACGAGAGTGCCACTTGCCTTGGACAGTGCCATGATATCATGATATGGCCTTAGTACACGTCAGGTATGCATCTGCACGTGCATCACCCTGTCCGCTTCTAGCCATCGCTACATCATGCTCGCTCTCGCTCTCGCTCTCGCTCTCTCTCTCTCTGTCTCTGTCTCTGTCTCTGTCTCTGTCTCTGTCTCTGTCTCTGTCTCTCTCTCTCTCTCTCTGTCGGTCTCTCTCTGTCTCTCTCTCTCTCTCTCTGTCTGTCTCTCTCGCCCTCTGCATATTTTACTAGGAGAAGCAAGCTCAGGTGTTCTATGTCGAAGAAGGCAGCCTTGCGCTCACATCACACATGCAAGCAGAGCAAAGGCTCGCAAAGTAGTGCTGCAATCAGTGTCAGAGCTGCCGAGGTGTTGAGGTCCGAGCCGACGTTGGGATCTTGACTCGTAGCTTGCGTTTGGTTACGCAGGCAGCTGTACAGTTCTTTTCCACCGTCTGCAGTGTCAACCACTCCCAACCGGCTCCCACCCACCACCAGCAGGCGCCACTCGAAACAGCTGAGCAGATGTGCATTTGCAACGTCTATCGTTGGTCCCGGGCCGCGTGGCCCGGGCCGGAGACCGGAGGGGTGAGGCTTATCTGCGATGCGTGACGTGATGGCGTAGAAGCGAAGGTGTGAGGGCATGCGAAGAAGGCACGGCACAGCCCGCCTTAGAGTCCTAGTCGGGCAGGATCAGCTAGCACGGCGCATTATGATACCGGGGTGCAGCAAGAGTGGAACATCAGAGTTTGATTACAAGTGAGGCAGTGTTCCGGCCCCATGCAGGATGCAATTATGGAGAATTGCAAACAGCCCTGCGGTGTTCAGGCTTTCTTCCGGTTCACTTTCCGTCTTCCAGTCGGTTTAATCTCGCTGCATCTCGGCCATCATGTCGACGTCTCTCGACTGTTGTTTTGGTATTTGCGCAAGTTCCGGTCTCGTACCCAGTGTTGCGCTCCGTTCGTGCCGGTGCACGTCCGGATCCAGTTGCAAAGCCGACGGCACGGTATCGGCTTGACAAGACCGGGCAGCTTGTCGGTAAAGTCCACAGCGAAGTGAAACAACAGTGCATCTGGCGATCGAAGGCGAAACACGGCTAGTGATGCTTATGATGCAGATGCCAATGCAGTTTTGATGATGGCAATAAGCAGAAAATGGAGTGAATGGGCATGACACGCACTAGTCCGTCGTACAGCGTTGAGACTATTTTCTTTCAGTTGAGCTCAGGTCACTCTGATCGAGCGGCCCGAGTCTAGACCTCCCAAGCGAACCCGCCTTCACGTGTACATTGAAAAGGCTGAGAAGTTGGCAGGCGCCTGCAGTGCCTGCAGCTTTGCCGAGTCCGGTGGAGTTCTGTGCAGTTCGGCTTTCAGCATGCAGTTTGCTAAGTGATGTGTTGATGAGCTTATGCCCGCAGGCGAATCCATCTTTGACAAGCTGGATCCCTACTGCATCGTCAAGCTGGGTGAATACAAGCGCTTCCAGACCCCAGCTCCCGGGCAGCGCTTTGACGTGAGCCAGTGAAGTTTAGGCTGCCTGTCAGCTTGCCTTGATAACAGGTCCAGTGGAACATGGGAGTTCTTGCCTCAATTCTTGGTGATGCAGTCTTGGCACATGACCGACAGAAGTGCGACATCAGGTGAATCCGGTCTTCAACTATGAAGGGGTACTGACCTTCAACGGAGAGGAGGAGCTTACCATAACGGCAGCTCGTCGGAAGCCTTGCCAGGCGCCCCATTGCTTTGTACAAAGAACTCAGGTCATGGACTATGACAAGTTCACATCGGACGACCTCTGCGGCAATTGCACGCTCTTGGTAGACGATTTGTAGCCAAGTTGCAACACAAAAGATTTGAGAGAAGACCTGTTGTTGAGCTGCTTTCACCGACCTACTGAGGGCAGATGGATGGCGTGGCAAGGTGGAGCTTCGACGACCTAAGTCGGCCGTTGGAATGATGATGAAGGAGGATGCCGACTTGCCGCTTGGCGCGAGCAACGGCCGTCTCCTCTAGCCAGACCTAGAGCCCAAAGCAAGCTCAGGACAGAACCTGCCGGAAAAGTCTTTCTCTCTGCCATCCAGCTGCACTGAAGCGCTTGAGTCGGGCCTTACGTTTGAAGAGAACCTGGGCTTGGCACAGGTGAAATGGGACTACGAGACTTACAACGTCATGGTGGCGCCCAAGCAGAGGACTTGGACCGACCAGGCCCCAAAGAGACGAAGAAACCATCGAAGCCTTCGCACTCCGCTCCGCTCCACTCCTCTCCTCCCGACGAGGCGCTCTTCACCTTGCAGAAGAACCAGGTTTGGGGCCACGAGCGCCTCATGCCACGGGCTCATTAGCCTCCATGTCCTTCAAGGGCCCAGTCGGGGACCCTGGCATCCATGGCAGTCCAGGCTTGGATCGGTCTTTGCCAAAGCGCTCGAGGGGGCGGCGGCAGCTTTGCAGTTTGGCGGCGTTTGGACTGCGCGAGTGCGCTTGCCAACGACATGTCAGCCTCGAGGCCCTATCGGTTGCACCTCGAGAACTTTGCGATGTATGCCGCTGAGCAGAAAGGCGGATGCCCACGAAGAAAGGAAGACTGATGGGTCATTGTTCCACTGGTTGTGTGAAGAGCGTTTTCTGCGCAGCAGGCGTGATGGACCGGATTGTGGTCATGAAGATCGCGAACCAGAGGTGCCTGGACAGTTTGACAGTGTGAAGGTGAATCTGCTAGCTAATCTCAGTTGCACGTTGTTGTCCGGAGTGAGCTTTAGCCGCAGACTCGTTGTTGAATACTTTGGCAGTGTACACCACCCCACGATGCAACACTGTGATGTGTGCAGATTCCTGGAGTTCATCAAGAAGAGCCAGCGTGAGAAAGCTTTCGTGCAAGCTTGCCGAGCACAAGCTCTGGACACATGCCAGTGTCGAGTATCGAGTAGCTGCAATTGCCGGTCGGAGCAGTCGACGTTTTGCAATCGCTCGCCTGTGCCGGTTTTGGTCCTTGGCTGGCAATGCGAGGAGAAGCAATCAACAATCAGGGAGCATGTGAAGGACCTGATGCAGAGGTGGGAAAACGAGGAGCAGAACGAGCTTCTACGAAAAGGCACAAAACGGGAACCAGTCTATGAAATGGCAAAGCAAATAAGCGAGAATGCCTTCGTTGTCGCTTGAATCTGCTCGGAGGAGGCTCGTGCTCGTGCTTGAAGCTGAATGCATGTCGGCAGGTATACTGGGATCAAAAGGCGCGCCGGAGGAAGCGGTGGATCCCAGTAAATTCCGCATGGCCTACAAAGGAGTCAAAGCGATGGGCTCAGACGGATATTTCCAACATCACATGTTCCGGGTTGCAGAAGCTTCCCATGCACGGCACATGCAGCTCGCCCTCATCAGGCAACCATCAGCATCCGGAACGCAGCCAACCTGTCTGGTGGTAGTTGGTTTGACAAGCTGGATCCATACGCCATTGTTCGTTTCCGTGGAAGCCGGGAGGACAGAGCAGATCATGTCTTGCCTGGCACACAGAGCCTTGTTCAGGGCACTGCCACTGTTGGATCGCATGGCAGGAGGTAAGGACCAGCGTTCTCGCAGATGCAGGGGGCGATCCCATTTGGGATTGTGAAGGTCGGAATGACCCCACGGCTTGTGTAATACCTCAATAACGTGCTTTGTCAACAGATTCGGATCCCCGTTTGGAGGCAAAGTGACATACAACGGCGAGGTCGCGCTGGAAGTGTCGGTCTGGGATTACGAAGCTCATCAGCAAGTGAACTTGAAGCCTCTCCAGCTTCCTTGGCAATCTATCCTGCAGTTGGGAACTTGAACGCAGCACAGTATAGCCGTTAAAAGCATCGAATGAAGAGGATCCCCATTAGTAAGCATGCTGAGCAATCAGTATCCGATGAAGACTTCTCTTGGCATTAGTGAGGACAGATGGACTGCTGACACGCTGCTGGCGACCGGGGTTGTGCAAGTGGAGCAATTCTGCAGCGGCTTCGATGGGATGATCCCGCTCAGCGTCGGTGGTGCGTGGCCCAGGAGGAGGGAAAGGATTCGGCAGAGGCTCAGGCCTAGGGTGCAGCTGAGGCGACAAGCGGAAGCGTACCAAGAAGCAAGCAATGAGCCCCGGCTGAATGAGCAAACACTCATTCAGCGGGTTGTCAGCTACGCATGAACCCTGCTAGTTCGACTGGAAGGGTGAGGTTGATGTCCTCCGGCGGCTGGGTTTGGGGCTTCATTGTAGGAAGAGATGGGTTTTGACGCGTCTTCTCCTCGCCGTGCGAGCTGCACTCGGGAGATTTTGGCAGGACCCGACGCAAGGGAGGCATGGGGCGGGGATTGGCTGCTTCCTTGTTTCGTCAGACACCTCTCTGCTGTTGGCATTCCTGAAGACAGCCGAAACTGGCGGTTCGCTAAACGTGAGTATACGGCTCGATCTTTCTACTCGAACAGCTGTATTTCGTTGTCTTCTTGCGGTGGCCGTCGCATGATTGCTTGATACGACAGATGGCAGCCTTGGGGCCCTCTCAGGATAACTCTCGGGATCATGTTCGACCGACCGCGGGATCCGTGGTTGATACAGCCGCTACCAGATCAAGCGCAAGGCCGGGTGATGCAAGGTGATTCAACAAGAGCAGGTGCTGCTGGTTGACGAACTCCTGTCTGCAGCGTGACCGCATCAGCACAAGGTTTCAGGCTCCGACTCATTTGCTGGTTTTTGAAGGTGGCTCTAATGCCTGATTTCAATGTGGGGAATTTTGACGGCAAGACGCGGAGAACCTGAGCCTTTTCAACTTGCATGTTCCTAGCCCATGCCGATCCAAAGCTGTACAGGCGCTGATGCTTAGTCCGTACGAATAGCAGTCAGTCGCAACAGCACCAGAAGAGCAGCACAGTGACCTCTTCCCTCTTGGGCTCTAAGCATCCAGCGGTCTTGGCTCAATTCGACGACGGTGCACAGAATCTGCAGCACTAGCCGTTCGTGGCTTGCAAAGTAAAGCTGCCAGAGCTCTTGGCTCCTTCGGACTCCTCGCGGCCTCGCCGCCACTCGACGAACGGTGGGCTCCAACATGGAGCCTTCATCCGCAAAGTGGAGAATGCTCCATCACGTCGACTGGACAATTTGGAGCGGGTCTTGCATTGGCTTTCGTCAACAAAGCCCATGCGTAGTAAAGTTAGGCTTGAATTCGTTGCGGACACCTTCCAACAGTTGGCCTACACATTAACAGGCAGGGACGGAAAATCACGCATGTCTGCTTCTTGCTTTGGGATCTGCCGGCAGAGTGATTGCATGTTTGGAAACTGCGAAGAAGCCTGCCTGGAACAGTCGAAACCCCGGTTGTCCACCGAAAGCGTTTGTCTGTTAGGTCAGGTCAGTTTGAGAATCCATGTCCGTAAGCCCCGGCGGCTTCCAACTGTACAGCCTGGTTTGATGGAATGATGCAGCGATCAGTGGTCTGTCACGGACTTACAAGCAGCAGATGCGACCGGCACATTCGTGGCGAGATGCTCGACTGAGGCATTGTGGTCCTGTGTGCAGGTCTTGCGGGAGCTGTTCCTGCGAGGTGCTTGTTCACCTGCACGGCCTGTATCTCAAGCTCCCAGCAAGCAGTGAGCAAAAAAAGCCCCGAAGGTTCACTGTCGATGCCGATGGGGTGCCTGGCAGTGCGGAGATGCTTTCTGGCTCCTCTGCGATCACGGGGAGTCAGGGATCGAAGACGCTTCCTTGAAGTCTATTGCTTCTTGAAGCCCAGGCCGAGGACGACCAGAACATGTCATGCGACGGCAGCTTCTGGAGCATAGAAGTGAGAAGAGCTCTGCTGGAAAGATCCATGTGGTGTATTCTGCCGATAGTGATGTGGTTCCGGGCCTCAAAGCCTCCATCGCCTCTTGCATTGCATCGTCTGCCTCACCCAGCGAACTGGTCATCCATGTTATGGTGCAAAGCAAGCACCTGGAACGGCTGCGGCGTGAGTTGAGCATCGAGTCGACCCAAAGGATCACATCTGCAGGTGCAGTCCCTTGGCCTTAACCCGAAATCTGTCGATTGCAACTGATACTTGACCTTTTGGCTCGTAGAAATGGTCGCGCTAGTAAGGCAACGAAGACTTGTTTGTCAGGGCCCCCGCAACAGCTCTGTACAGGTCATCTCCCTCCATGAGATACCGACCACCGTCGTGGAGGCGGACAGAGGCAAGATACCAATTCGGATACGTCAGGACCGCCCGAGAATTCTTGAGTCACTTTCCCAATCATGTGGCGCCTTGCAGATGCCGAGCTAAAAATATTTGCTGTGTCAGTCTGTGCTAGGACGTAAATTGACTTAAGCTGCAGCAGGGCGGTACAAGTACCCGTGATGCTCTTGGTCACGAGCTTTCGTGGTGTGTTGCGACATCATGTGACCTCGTTGGACTCGCCCCCTTAGATCGACCGGTAAAATGTGAACATGTTGTGATCGAGTTGGCTGTTGCGCGTTGGTGCTGGGGTCTCCGGCGTGAATAGGGTTTCAGACCCCAGCCTGAGTGTAGCAGCATGGGGTCCGCAGATTTATCTGAGAGACTGAAGCAGTCCGGAGTATGGAATGCCAGTGAGGGTCTCGTGAATCTTGAAGTGTTTAGCAGAGTTAGAACTGCGCAGTCCATCAGGAGCGTGGCGAGTTGGATGACCCAGAGGTGTATGCCAGAATCTACATGGACTCCTGAAGCTGTTGTCATCCACATGTCTGCAAGCACTGTCCAGCTTCCTCTGTCGGACTTTTGTGCGCATGTAGCTCGTTGGCGGGTTTGTGGAAACTGCTGCTTTGGAGAAAAGGACAAGATCATTCCGCAGATGAAATTCGCAGTTTGGCTTGATGCCGACACCATTGTCCAGAAGGATGTGAAAGAGCTTCAGAAGAGACTGCAGCAATCTGGAAAGACGATTGGATTTGTCTCCAGAAGCACCAAGATGTATCCAAATTTCCTGACCGGCAAGTGCGCGCCGGAATTGGATGTGTCTTGGAGCAAGCTGAAGAACCTGACAGCATACAACACAGGAGCCGAGAGCAGGGGCTTTGGAAAGTTGGGCAGCTCTCCGTTTCCATTCTAGTTGAACATTTTTTTGCATCGTTTGCACCGAGTGAGTCTGCGAGGGGTGTTTGCGGTCAATTTGGAGCGCTGGGCCGCCGTGAAAGCAGCCCCCCGCATCGAGAAGCTGGTGCGGCTCCAAAACAGCTGTCCTGGTGGCTTAGCTGCATGTCCATGGCATCTGTTGGAAATCGACCTGGTGAGTCCTGAGATATGAGGTGGGCTTTGGAAGGGAGGTTCCCAGCCTCCTTTAACTCTGGCTTTCCAACTGCACGATCCAAACCATTCAGATGACTTCATCGTGTTCGAGAAGGAATGGAACGCCTTGGGTTTCGGATTAGATCAGAAGAACAAGGACGAAACTGGGCAACTGCACATTCTACACTGGAACGGCATGAGAAAGCCATGGAAGAGCAATGGCTACAACAAGGCAATCTGGGAGCCCTACTACCGCAGGTATGACCACTTGTGAGTTCGCTTGGCGTGATGTGACATCAAAAAGGGGTCCGCCGCGCAGGGAACTGGCACGCCGCCCGCACTGTTCGCATTTGTAGATCAGACTTTGAGGCTTCTGACTCGCGATTCCAGCCTCAAGACAGGGGTTGCATGGTTTGGCTCAGTGAAAGCGGAAACAAATTCAAAGCATCAGGCCGCATCGTGCGCGATGGGACATGAAACCAGCACTGAAACCGAGCCGTAACCATGCGCTTGTAGCTAGGTCGGAAGCTTGCCTTCAATGATCTAGGGTGTACCGAATTTCCGTGGATGCCGATGCATTTCAAGGGCAGGTGCAATGAGGAGGCAGAGAGACAGTGTGGCTACGACAACTCGGCAGTGTTCTGCAGATGCCAGGTTCTGGTCAGCACTGGTGCTGTTTCTGGGAGGCGGGTTTGCAGTCAGGCGTGCCTGTTGAAACCCAGCTTCGGGCTGGCAGGTGGGTGCTGTTGGGCGGAAGAGTCTATACCAGACAAGGTAGGAGTCCAGGTGCGCCTGACCAAGCAGGCGGGCGCCGTGTGCAGTCAAGCTTTAGGCAGCAACTCCCAAATGGGAGCAACGTTTCAAGGCAAAGCAATTACCCTGCTTCATTTATTGATTCTGGCATTTGTCTGCAGTATGTGCCAAACCTGGGAGGAACCGCCGAAAAGTGCCCCAACATATCCCGACCAAAGTCAGGATAGGTATACGCACAGACGGCATGTCGCGTGGAGCTGGGCAGCAGCAGGAGAAGACTGCCCTCAAGAAACTCGAGTGCAGCATCTGCAAGGCCGTCATTAGTCGAAGGCTTACTGGTCTTCGGCCAATGTGAAGATTCATAGGTGCAAACTGTGTCTTGACACTTCCTTTTGCTGGCCATCCCAGGTGAGATGCACATGGAGGTTGCGCGGCATTCCATGACCGAACAAGGTGCATCTTCGCATCTGCTTCTTGTGAAGAATTTTATGGCAAAGGAGATCAAGCAGCAGCCAAGGAGCGGGATCCGAGGAGCGGATCTGGGAGACTTCGAATGCGATGTGCCTGGCCTTGCTGCAGACTCCCGGATGCATTGCTCCAAGCACCTGGGATGTTTAGTCTCGAAAACTCTTGAACAGCACTCGGGAGCCAACTCAGCAACTACCAGTCTTTGGCCTTGGTTTGCTCTCATAGGCACATTCCACTCCGAAGTAAAGCCAAGCTAGCCAAACTGAAACAAGTCGAGCCATACATTGCCATACATCATCCGTCCGGTGGCAAATGGTCGAGGCCACGCCTGGACATGTCTCCACACAAAAAACACAAACACGGTCGAGGAGTCTTCAGGAGGCCACAACGACCAAAGCTCCCAGAAACTTCCGAGAGCGCAGCATTCTGCTAACATCTAAGGAAGTATCGACTCAACCTGGATGGAGAGCCCTCACTAGACGCCAAGAATGAGGATGATGATGAGAGTGCGCCCACGGCCTGAACAGTTTCGGTTATACGAGATCAGCCTTGCGCCCTGCGTTTTACAAGGATGGCAGCGGCAGCTGAAGCTGGCAAGCAGGAAAGCTTCATGAGATCCATGCTGGTTTTCAAGATGGGTTGCCAGCAGTGGTTGGAAGACTACGGTGGCGACACGTCCGGCTATGTGTACAAGTCCGTGAAGGACTATTACATAGGTGCACCGCATGACACTTCCGTCCGATTCTCCTCTCAAGCTTAGGTCTTCCTTTTGCCCTCGCAGGAGGGAAAGCAGTCACCAGCAGGAGCTGCTCAGGAATTCTGCATTCGCTCCGCGAAGCTCTGTGGCAAAGGGGTGAAGGCACATTCCGCCGATGACTTTCTTTTTAGCACGCTCAGCTTCATGGGACAGATTACATGCCGCCAGGGAAAGAAGAAGCAAGACAGCGACGACAAGAAACGGCTGGCACAGCGTCGCTCGGCGCAAGCCGCTTCTTCGTAGAGTTTTCAGTGCATTTTGCGAGCCTCAGTTCTGGACTTAGGAGCCAAAATGGCTGAGAAGGAAGAGGCAGTGGAGGAGAAGCGCAAGAAGGAAGATCCAATGCGGTCGCTTCCGGAGGATTCAAAGTTCGGCATCCAGCGTTTGCTCGAGATGGCCCGCGACGATCCACTGCACTACCTGGATGACGCTACGAAGGCGCGAATTCGGACGGCACGTGCAGATCTGCGATGTGATGTTTGCCGAAGAGTGCTGGAAGAAACGGTGTCGGAAGTCATTCCCAAGCCCAAGAGCCTGCGAAGCGAATCTGACATTCTCTCGATTCTGGAGGGCATCTGCGCAGGAGGCCCAGACCTTTCAATCCCAAACTATTTTGGCGTGGAGCCTCCACCTCTGCCACCCGACTGGACAGACCGCTGGCGGCCGAAGCTGGACAAGCAACTGAATCGCTATGTCCTGAAACCGGCGCCGAAGAAGCGGAGACAAAAGCGAGAAAAATGGCGAAGCCTCGCCAAGGATGGCAAGCAACAGCCTCCAGAGTCAGAAGAATCCGAAGAGGATGTGCTCTCAGCTTGTAATTGTAGCCGCATTGTAGCCGCAGATCGCGCAGACAATGCCGCAGTGCCGCATGCTCTCTGCTCGTACTTGAACTCTTCCTTTTCCGAAACGAGGACACAATGCTGACTTTGACTTGCAAGGACGTCTGCTTGTTCCTCCTGCCATGTCAGACTGTACACCCCATCCGGATTGACATTCGGAAGGATGTTCTGGAGCCGGAGCGCTTCTCCGAAGCACTTTTTCACGAGCTGGGTCTGTGCCAGGCTGCTTGCCCAAGGTGACATGTCTCGTTAAGGCCCAGCAGATTTCAATCGCAGTATTGCAGGCCGCCTCGAGCTGTGCAGCAGCTTCAAGGGCGGCAGCACAGGCAAACGCAACTTGAAGTCGCCCGCCGTCCGTGTTAAGCATGTCACCATATCCCGCGAGGTATGCACAGGTGCAAATGGCCGTCCTTGCGCAGTCGAGGGGGTGGAGGACTCTGCCGTCACTACGCCTGTATGGGTATCCAGTTGGCGATCTGAACTAACCACTATTTATTGAAGTCCGGTCCTATTCTGAGCAATTGCATACGCCTTCCTTCGGCACTCGTGTCATTGCTGCCTGCGTTTTGAAATTGAAGGCTGGCATGCCGTCTTTAGGTTAATTGGTGTCACTTCTCATAGCATACTCCTCCAGTGTACTGTCTGCATCCAGTAGAGTCGAGCAGGTAGCAGCTAGTTTCCCGTCAGTGGCAGTGCTGACAAGATGGTTGGCTGCAGCACCACCCGTTTTGGTCGCAAAATGTAGGGATCTAAGTTTGATCTAACCAAGATAAAAAGATGGTGCCTGTGGCTTATGTGGTGATAGGGGCCAGGAGGTAGTGTGAAGACTCAGCATTTGAAAGTCAGAGGAAGATGGCAGCGAAGAGGGAGCTGCATAATCCGCAGCAACATCCTTGTACCCATGCTACTCTGGATCCTGCTTACTGCTGCTCTGCTTGGCTTTAGCTTCGCATGCCGCCATATCCTGACGTGCAGGATGTGATGAAGAAAGCAGAGCTTTGAAATAACGATCCCGGCCATCATACATGCAACGATGACTCGGTGTGGCGCAAAGTGATCCTGGACAGCATGAACACGGACTTGAAGAGCGGCAGGGTTGGCGCGTGTCGGGTCGCTTGTCGCAAGACGTGCGTGATGCATCTTTCTTGTGCAGGCAAAGACTGCTAGAGTTCCCAACTGTTTCGGGTCAGCATGCTTGCAGCGAAGAAAAGGCAGGCTGGCATTCCTGTGCAAGGCCATGCTGCTTGCAGTTTTCCAGGGGCCAGATGAGTGATGGTTAATTCGCCTGTTGACTCCCCGCACCTCTACAGCCTTCTAGGTTTAGTTTGTGGGACAGGTGTATTCTAGTTGACTTCGTGATCGCTCCTGCCGGATATCCCAATCGCCGAACATATCGAAGCGTGGACTTGAGGCCTCCCTGCAGACCAAGCATGACTACTACTGTTACGACAGCCCTTGGGACGCACATTCCAAAGTCCTGCAAAGGTCTTGCAGATCCTGATCCCAGAAAGCCCGCTTTGACATTTCTGCCTTGCCCAAAGTGTCAGCGTCTCCAACCGTAGTACAGGCAGAACAGAACATGCAAGCATGTCCACAACGCGGTATTAAAGGTCATGCCACGAAGCATATGGTCCGGACTGATCTGAATGAAGTCTTTGTCAGCATCGGAGATGAAGGTGAGAATTTTGGGTTTCATCTTTGTATGCAATCGCTACGACACTTCGAATCGAAGAAAGAGAGTTCGGCAAGAGAGTAGCGGGTGTCGTGTGCAAGGCGCAACTGAGAAAGTATGAAACATGGGGCACACTTTGTGTCAGAAGTCCGAAGTTGTGTGACTGGCGACGCGACTACAGCGCAGCACGCTGAATGCCGGGATCAGTGTTTCGGTTCAAGGGTTTGCGCCAGCGAGCGCTACAAGACATGGCCGTCCCAGAGGCAAGGGTGCGAACCTTTGTCGATGCAACCACCGTCCCAGTCGTACCGGCTTCCTCACGGTCTGACTCGCCCACCAGCTATGTGGCCACAATTGCGCAGCCACCTATGCGGCTTTCCGCTGCACCGCTACCCGCTTCGGTGGCAGCAGTTGCCTCTCCCCAGAGGTCCGCATTCTATGGGGACACAAGCTATATATCACCAGCCTTGAGATCCTGGGTGGAGTGCCTGGTTGACAACAGAGTCGACCAAGCCGTAAGGCTCATTCAGGACGGGGAGATGAGGCAGCTGGTGGAACACGCACGGCAGGAGACCAGCACGGCATCGCAGAATGCCAGCCGGGCGGTGCAGCAGGCGGATGAGGCTCGACGAAAACTGGAGAGTCAAGTGCGCAGCCTGGCAGAAGGGCAAAGTAGATTACTTGCAATTGTGGAAGGCATGTCTGGAGACACGGATCGCCAGTTCTCCTCGAGCAGTCAGGCCAAGGCCGAAGCTTTGGCAACGGTGGAACGCGTGATGTCGACAGTGAACGAGCTGCGGCTGACGGTTGAGCAGGATGGCGATGTTGTTCAGAGCCGCCTGAGAGAACACAGCGTTGCCATTGACGACATCCGCAGGTCTGTGGCCGAGGACTTCGCCCGGTTGCGTGCCGGGTGGTCCGATTTGCAGAAACAGTCGGTCGACGTAATGTCAAAGCAACGCCAAAGTGGCGATGACATTGCAACGGCAGCGGCATCAGTGGATGCAACTCGCCATGAGCTTGCGGAGCTGGCACGGCTGGTGCAGACTCTTGATCGAAAGCTGACTAGCTGGAAGAGCGAGGTGAAAGTGGAGGTGCTGGAGGAGGTGTCTTCGGTATCCAGTGTGGGAGAAGGAGATAGACTCAAGCTGGACTCACTACATCGCGAAATCGGACAGATGGCGGCATCCCGCATTGATCTGGAGTCTCAGATTGAAAGGCTCAAAGTTGAGATGGCAACACTTGCCAAGCCAGAATTGGAGACCCGAAGGCGGGATATGCAACATACTCTGTCGAGACGGTTGGATGATGTAGAGTCTTCTTGCGAAAATCTACGTGCAGAAATGACTGCGGCCCTGTCCACTCGCATGGAGAACTTGGATGCACACGTGCAAGAGGCACACCAGAGCCTCTCGCGCCGCTTCGATGCTCTTCAAGTTGCCGCTGCCGAGGATGTCGAATCGGCCCGGCTGGAGATCAAAAAGCTGGGCACGGTGGTTAAGCGGGTCGAGGATCGGCAGGCCTCGCTTCTAGAAGAAGTCTCGGGTGAAGTTCGCGCGTCAGTACTTTCCTTGCAAGATGAAGGGGCTTCCAGCAGTTCAGAGCTCTCCAAGAGGTTCACAGAGTTGGGAAGTCGGCTGGAGCAGCTCGAGGTCGAGCAGACCAGTGCACGTGCCACGCGCGAGATGTTCGAGTACAGGATGCGGGAGCAAAGCGCCGAGACCAAGCAGAGTGTCGACGTCCTCCAGGCTCAGGTGAGCACCCTGGGCCGAGAGCTCTCGTCCGAAGTGCAGGAGAACAAAGAGCGCATCCGAGAAGAGCTACTCGCCGGCCAGCGGAAGCTCACGGGAGAAGTACGGGAAGCTCGGTCGCTTTTCAAAGAGGAGCAGAATGCCATTGCTGCGCTTGATGAGCAGCTTTGGCTGACAGATCAGCGGCTTGGACAGCGGATTGACGAGATTCTCCAGGCACAGCGTGGTTCAAACCGCCTAACTGCAGCCATGGCGGACGAGGCCGTCGCAAGCATGGAGCCCATCGCCATCGAAGCCGAAAGCGGCTTTCGGAATGGTACTGCGGCCATGGCTCGTCGGGTTCCTTGCCAGCAAAACCCGTAGGCCCTGCAGGCTGTTCTAGGCTGCTTGCCGTCAGTACGAGCTGCCGAGGCTGCCGAAGCTTTCGCAGCACACGGTGAGGGCGCCTCAGCATACGGTGACGGACAAACCGGAGGAAGGGCTACTTTACACTCGAAGCGTGGATCACTGGCGATGGCACACCAAGCCGCTTCACCGCACTTGCCGTCCAGGAATGTGTCCACATTGCCGTGCAATTTGTTTGGCAGGCAGCCGAGACCTTGGCGGCGAGAGGTGGCTTCGCTTTGGCTGATGACCCGCCGTGAACAGTAAACAGACGGCAATGAGGCTGACTGTTTGGGGCCCAACTTGTGCCATTGGCTTTCAAGTGAGAGGTGTCCCTTTGTGTTTGCCCTTTGCAGCTGTCAGGTAACGCATGTCAGTTGATACCGGCTGTATTGTAGTATGACGGTTGAGCGGCTCTCAACGCATGTTGTGTTCGCCATATCTCAGAAGTTTCACTTGCCAGTGCAATGGTTGAGGCGTTGTGTCGTGGCCATTCTTGGCGTACATAGAGTCAGGCCACCATCAGCGACCGTAGTCGTAGAGGCACACAATGTTGAAGACCTGCTTCACAACACCTCGCGAAAACCCAATTCGACAATTATTGCATCAGCGATCTGCATGGGCCCTTGGGCACATTGCTTGTCAGTGTCCAGCGAGTCGAAACAACACCGACATGAGATGTTGCTATTCTGGTCTAGGTAGGCCTGGGTGAGATCGATCACGTTGGCAGGACCTGCCTCACACGGCAGTTTGTATGCTTTCTTCAGCTCAGGCATCAGTGGTAGGATGTAGCGGAGACGTGCGTCACAAGATGGGGTCAGATCTCAGCATGTGATGAACCAGCATGTGATGAACCTAGCTTGCATCAAGCAAGCGCATGAACAGACATGGGCTGGTCCAGGGATGCATGGAGAACAGTGACCCGCAGACCAGCTTCCAGCTTCCACTGTTTTCCTCGACACAAGGGTCCCCCACACCAGAATTACTTGTAGCAGGGTGCTCCTCCTCCTGTGCGCGGCATGGCGGCGGGCAGCCCCAAGCAGACGCGGAAGAAAAAAAAAGTCTTGATTGCTAGAAAGAGGAGGAAAAAGAAACCGCAGCCGGCAGCGGTACAGCCTTGTGTGTCTGAGCCAGATGGTGGGACCAGTCAGAATGGCAAGCGTTCCGCCAAATCGGCAACGGCTCACTGCAAAGGCAGCCTTGCCGGATCCAAAAGTGTGGCACGAAGAAAAAAGATCCTCCAAGCCAGTGGCTCCAAGAAGCGAGTGCGCAAAGAAAGCCACAGTGGTGGTAAGAGGAAGAAGTGCAAAGCGAAGGCGACGGCATCACAGAAGGACGCTCCTAACCAACAAGAGCAGCCTCCAAGTCAAGAAGCCTCCCCTGCACAGAGGGAACAGGGAGATGAGCAGTGCGAGCGCGACCCCTCGGATGTTCGGAAGAAGTGTAAACTTGGGGATACTTCCAAGCCAAAAAAGAGGAAAGCCAAAGGGGCGCCGATCAAATGCACTGACGATAAAGCCGCTGCAGGCGCCACCGACGAGCATGGTGAGCAGGATAAGAAGGCAGCCACAGAGACAAGCAGTGGGAGTCATCCAGACGACAGTGCCCAGTGTTTGAAGATTTGTGCTGCCAACCTTCCCTGGTGGTTTGATAAAGCCAGGATTGAACGGCATTTTCGAAGAATGGGGGAGGTCGCACATGTCTGGCTTCTGTATGACAAGTGGGGTGAATCCCGCGGCGTGGCTTTCATCACGTTCTCTGACAAGGCATCTGTGAAGGCAGCTCTGCAGTGTGATGGTACAAACATCGGGGGCAACGTGGTCAGGGTCAACTTGGCCCTGGACAAGAACAAGGATGCCGATGCAAAGGGGAAAGGCCAGAGCAAGGGCTGGGCTGGAGGTGGAGCTTGGGCAGATGACGCTTCCCCAAACCAAGCTGCTGGCACTTCCGGGCATTCGAAAGGAAAGGGAAGAGGAAAGGGAGGAAAGGGCGGAAGGGGAAAAGGCTCTGAGCCGAGCGGCATTCTGGCACTGCCGAACCGTCCTGAGGGTTCTCTTGGGCTCATGGCTCGAGGCTTGTCCTACGATGCTACAGAGAAGGATCTAAGGCAGCTCTTCTCTCAGTGTGGCTCAGGGCCGACTCGTGTCAGGGTGCTCGTGGACAAGGATGGCTGGTCCAAAGGCAAGGCATTTCTCGATTTTGCTGATGAGGCAGCCGTCGAAAAGGCAATGGAGTTCAATGACACGCTGCTTAAAGGCAGAAAACTTCGGCTGGAATACACGCGTGCAGCATCCTAGCTGGGCGTGGCGGTCGACCGAGGATGATTCGGAGCTCTACTCCGCTAGGTGAGTTGTTGTGCAACTCCGATGCTGTGTACAGGTCCTGAGGAGCTCCAGACCTCCGTCCCCAGCTGGTGCAAAAAGACCTGCTGCCCAATGCGTGGGGCGTGGGTTGAACCCGCCCCTGTGTCCTCTTCCAGAATGATAGCAGGAGGTTCAGGTTGACTCGCGGTCCGCGGAGGCAGCTCGGGTTCCTACTCTACTTCGGCGTGCTTGCTTGCCAAACGCAGGTCCTAAGACCGACTACACTAATTACACAGCTTTGTTTCACCCTCTGACCTTGCTTTGATCTTGATGTTAGCCTTGCTGGCATTTAGGGTTGCCGCGTCAGGTTTGAATCTTGGTTTGTCTTCGAATTCGTCGGCCTTATTTTGACATTATTCTGGGCTCACTCGTCCTCACCTCTGCAAACCATAGGAACAGCCATCTTTCGACAAAGACGGTTCTTGTCAACCCCATTTTGTAGTCATTGGTTCTCCCTGCTGAAAGGCCACAGGGCTCTGGCTCATGCGGCACTCATGTCGGACTCATGTGACACTCAGCGACGCTCATATCGGACTCATGTGACGCTCATGTCGGGCTCACATCGCAGAGGTTCCACCATCACTAACACAGCCTCAGCCTCGAGGCATGGCATTGGACGTTGGCCATGTGCCGCTGCACCGGGCTACGGCGAACTGCCTAGCGAAAGGATCAAAAGTGAAGAAGATTGCCCGGTCTTGTCTCGCTGTGTGCGGAAGCCCGAGCACGTGAAGTCAGTCAGTGCCGATGGCCGTTCTTGATCAGACAGCACAGTATCCATCCGCACCCCAATATGCCTAGCAAAGAGCAGAGGGCTCTGAGGCTCCGCTGAGACTTGAGAGCCTGAAAGCCCTGGCAGCATGGCGGCAAGGTGTAAAAGTAAGTCTGCGCGCGCGTTAGTGTGTGTGTGTGTGTGGGATGCGTGGGTCAGTTCTCATGGAGCCAGCATCGGAATCAGATCGCTAGCGTTACTAATGCAAAAAAGTCCAAGCCGAGGACGCGATGGCCGCGGCTCGGACTCGCAACTTTCTGAATTCGTTTCGTGCATCGTTGTCTGCTGTTTTTCTTATGGCCAGTAGTTGTCGCTTGCCAAGGAACGGGTGGGGGTAGCCTTGGGTGGTGGTGCTGGAGCATCCAAGCCGGGAGGCTCTCGAGGACCCGATTGGCCTGTTTCCACTGGTTCTCGGCTGTGCGAACGCGGGACAAGGAGCTCGCGGGCACCGGTTGATGGTCCCACCTCCGGGATACAAGTTCATACCACGCACTGAGCGTGGCCGGCTTCTTTTGGAGACTGAATTTTGCTTTGGTCAAAGTCTGAGACGTGTTGCTCGTGCGGAGCCAGGCATGTCTGTCAAGAGATGGGCTGCTTTGAGTGCTATGACATCTATTGCGAGCGCTGTGAATCCAAGGAGTCCGAAGATATGTTCTTGCTTCGGCAGTTGAGCCCTCTGCGCTGCTCTTGGCTCTGCAGGATCGGCGAATCATCGAGCTAGAAATGCGAAACACGGAACTGGCGCCCCGTCATCGGAAGTGCTCCGTAACATTGTGCAAGCTGTGCGTGGCCCTCTCTGCAAAGGTGAAGCATATCACCTTGTTGCAGGCAGGCCTGTTCTTGGCGTTTCCTTGGCAAAATCCGAAGCCGTACCGAACAGGCCCGCCTTTTCCCTCGCGACGGTCAGGGCCCAGGAGCCCGGCCGAACGCCAGCGGTGCAGGTGCAGGCCCGGTGATGTGCTGACGTCTGCTTCTTGCGTTGCATCGATGGGTGTGCAGGGGCAGGGGGCGAGCCTTTCGCCTATGTGCAAAGCCCTGTGGCTTGGCTGGCGGCATGAGATGGCTCACACTCACTCGCGGTGTCCTTGCCTTATGCATAACACATGTATATCTCTAAGAATGTATACACAAACGTATACATACTGACAGACATGCACATGTGTGTGTATGATTGAATGAATGTATGTATGCGTGTATGTATGTACATACGTACATACG